>ML863558.1:5117-16182 GCA_009831015.1 Picea engelmannii | reverse complement strand
TGCTACATCTCTCTCTAGCCTCTCTTGGCTCATGAATCCTCTTATACAATAGAGATATCCTTCCTTAAATATAAAATAGCATCCAAAAAACCTTAGGAGGTCGAATCCCATCTCCTCCATTGGATTCTAAGACTTGGAAATAGGTGGCAATAATCAAAGAGACAAAAATCCAACAAACTGCTAATTTTCAAGAATTTGTTGGAAGTCATTAATAAATTGTTTCCACCTCATGCATGAGGCCTTTGATGGAGATAAATGTTAGGTGCAAGTGTCCCTTGGAATCTAACTTATCCTTGAGAATCCATTCGAATCCTCCTTGACAGGTGGCAACCTCCCAACAAGGCGAATACCAAAACCGTGACCGCTACAGGAAATTAGGTAGCGCCATTGTGCAGATTCAGTAGTGCCACTTATATGTATAATATATCTCAAACCATAACACATTTTGAAACACTAAGAGATGTTTTGTTACTTAGAATGTTATGAACAAAAACCTCCTCTAGTTTTCAAAAATACCTTATAAATTATTCACAATCTAAGTTTTAATTTGGTGACTCAAAACTGGTAAAAAAACTCTGCACAATTTGTTTTCTGCCAGAATTTAGGTAGCGAATTTAGGTAGTGCCTGCCTGTGTGTCTGTGTGAGATTGGGTAGCACAAATACATGAGTTATTTTGATGCTTGAAGTTTTATATTGGGCATAACCCAGTATAATTTCAATTTTCCCCAAAATAAATAAAATATCCCATAACAATTTTATTCATTTGTCAAAATGAATAATGAAGGATTTATGAAATGCTAAGGCATAAAAAAATCTTTTGCTAATAGACTAAACCCCATATATAAACATAAATTTAAATATGATATCGATAGGATGCTCGAATCCAACATCATAAAACCAATTGAGGAGTCAGAATAGATAAGCCTGATGGTAGTATAGGACAAGAAACAAGGAAGAGGAATCAGGATATGCATCGACTTGAGGAAGTTGAACGATGCATTCCTACATGACCCATTCCCTACACTGTTCACATATGAAGTGTTAGATAGCATGGGAGGACATGAAGCTTACTCATTCACTGATGGATTCTTGGGCTACCATCAGATTAAGATAGCACAGGAGGAAAGACACAAGACCACATTTGTGATAGAATGGGGATATTATCAGTACACAGTCATGTCGTTTGGACTGAAGAATGCACCAGCAATATTCTCCAGAGTATTCATTGTTGCGTTTAAGGAATTCATCCATCAATTTCTTGAAGTATACCTGGATGATTGGACAGTCTACAGCCTTTTGAAAAACCATGTGGAAGTTTTACGGATGATGTTAGAAAGATGTAGACAGTGGCAGATATCACTGAACATCAAGAAATGAATATTTGGAACATCGTTTGGGATACTATTGGGCCACATAGTATGAAAACAATTTTTATTAGTAGATCCGATAAAGATCGCAGTCATTGTTAACTTGTCAGCACCAAAACTAGTCTATCAGCTAAGAGCAACATTAGGACACACAGGATATTACAGGAAATTCATCAAAGGATATTCACAGATCACAACACCAATGGAAAATCTATTAAGGAAGGATATGAATTTTCATTGGAATGATGAGTGTCAACATGGTCTAGATACCTTGAAGGAAAATATGTTTACCGTGTTGATATTAGTATTTCCAGAATGGGAAAAGACATTTTGTGTGCATGTAGATGCATCAACGATAGCACTCAGATCTATCTTGGCACAACCAGGAACAAGAGACTTGGATCACCCAATAGCATTTGCAAGTAGAAAGTTATCAGACCCAGAAAATAACTATAACACAACAAAAGAGAAGGCCTAGCCATGGTCTATGCACTACAGAAATTCAGACATTAGTTATTGGGAAAGCACTTTAAAATGTTCAAAAATCACTCATCCCTCAAATACCTCATCAACAAGCCAGTGTTGGGGGGATAATCTGTTGTTGGCTACTACTATTCCAAGAATTCGACTTTGAAGTAATAGTTAAACCAGGGAAATTGAATGCAGGACCTGACCAGCTGTCGAGGGTCACAAATGGAGAAGAACCTATGAATTTAGAAGACAAATTTCCAGATGCACAATTATTATTAGTACAGATTGTTGATGAATACTTCACATATATCATTCAGTACTTGAGTACAGGTACTGCGCCGCAAGACTATAGCACTGTGTAGAAGAAAAACCTAGTAGTCCGCACTGTCGACTATCAATTGATTGCCGAACATTTATATAAAATGGGCATAGATAGCATATTGCGAAGATACACATTAGAGCATGAAATACCAAGAGTCTTAGTAGTATCCCACGAGGGAATAGAAGGAGGGAATTATGCGGGTAAAGCTATCGCGCAGAAGGTATTGCACGTAGGAATATGGTGGCCAATGATTCACAAAGACTCGAAGGAGTACTGTCAAAGATGCAATGTTTTTCAAAGGGTAGGAAAACGTAACAAAAGGGAAGAGATAACACTACGAACACAAGTAACATTACATGAATTTGACAAGTGGGCAATATAATTTGTGGGACCAATCAACCCACCGAAAAAAAGAACAGGGGCTAGGTACATTATCACTGCGACATATTATTTAACAAGATGGGTGGAAGCCACACCAGTAAAATATTGCAGCGCACTTTTTGTTTGAACAAGTAATCACTCGATTTAGGTGCCCAAGATTTTTGATGAGAGACCAAGGCATGCACTTCATAAACAACACCATCCACGCGATGACTGAAGAGTTTGAAGTCCATCATCAGAAGAGCACATTGTATCATCCACAGGAAAATGGCACAGTAGAAGCCTTCAACAAGATTCTGGAGAACTCACTAACAAAGATTTTTAATGTCAACAGAGACAACTGGGACCTCAAAGTACCAACAATATTATGGGCATACATGACTACATGCAAAAAGTTGACAGGGCACACACCATTTAAACTGGTTTATGGCCAAGAAGCAGTAGTGCCATTAGAATTTTTAGTACCTAGCTTGTGTGTAGCATCTATCACACAAATGACAGAATGAGGTGCAGTACAGGAGAGACTGAATCATTTACTGACCATGGAGGAAGACCGAATCTTGGCAAGATTCTATCAACAAGTGCAGAAAGCAAGAGACAAAGCTTGGCATGATAGACACATCAAGAAGAAAATTTTCAATGAAGGAGATCTAGTATTGATGTATGAAAAAAAATCATTACAACACCCAGGAAAGATTATAATGCATTGGTTAGGACCATACAAAGTAATATATGTCACAGACGAAGGCGTTGTATAGTTAAGAGATTTATCATGCACAGAACTCAGAGGAATGATCAACGAGAGCTGAATGAAGTTGTACAAGGACAGTCGACCACCCATTGCGTAGTANGCAATACACCAGAATTAGAAAGGCCACATGAATTTAGAAACACGAATGTGGCAAGGACAAGAACAACAATTACATACAAAGGGAAACAACCGGGAAAAATAAAGGATGCAAAAGAAGAATGACAGGACAACACTAGGAGAAATTAAACAGAGGCAAGGACCGATGGGAGGACACATTAATCGCACACACAGAACATAGGACAACAATAATAATGGTAAGTACGAAATCATCGAAGATGCATTGAATCCAAAATTAAGGTGCATTTAACCCATAACCAAGAAAGGGTACTTGACAAGATTCATGGGAAAGCCATACAACACATGGACGCGGGAGACCATAGTCTATTCACGAAGACAGAGAAGACAGAGAGCGATAGAGGCAAAAGAAAACATAGAGAGTTGATGGAGATCACAAAGACCATTCGAGTCTAGCATCGATTTGATACTCACCATGATGACACCATCCAAGCAAGAAGAAGCGAGCTAGACCACCAGACAAACCAACGTTCAAACCAGGTCACGAGGACAGGCCGAAGAAGGTGAACAAAATCTATTGGAGGTCATCAATATCGATGAAATCCCATCCCCAGAGAGGATACCAGTACAACCCACACCAATACTGGAAGAAATCCAGCAGCCAGTAATGGAGGCCACTAATTTAGATACGATCGCAACGACGCAGGAATCGTAGAACCAGGAAGCAGGAACCGAGAAGGGGAAGAAGGAGGATACACAGTCGATCAAGGAAAAACATAAACAGATTGAGGGAGTGCAGGAGACCACCTCAAATCCCAACACACAAAAACCAGGGGGGGAATAAGAGACCAACCATGTAGGAAGTAGGCACGCGCAAGAAGTCAAAGGCACAACGAGCACTGCCAGAATACATGATTACAAAGGATGATGGGGAAATGATCACTAGAATGGTCCAGGATTGTCTAGATGAGGACTTCGACCATGCAACACATCACAAGGACAAACTACAAAAAGAGCTGGTAGAAATGGGATAGTTCCTTAAGAAATTCGGGGAAGTAGAAATAGCAAGCAACAGCAGGATCATAGAGCCATCAACACCACAGACCAACGAAAGAGTGGAGGTAGAAGAATGAGATCCAGTCCACTCATTACCACACACAAACACAACGGTCTACATCACACCTATCATGTTGTGCATGGATGAAATCATGGGGCAAACACCCTCTAAGGATTTAAACCACATCCAATTGGTCTTGACGTGGATGCCATCAAGGGCACTACACAAGTTGTAGGTTAGCGCCGACCACAAGGTACAGTCTCATGCACATAGAAACTTAGTCGAGTTACAGTAAGCAACAAAGAAGCGAGAGGTGCTGGAAAAAGTTTGTGAGTAGGCCAAGTTCGAAACTCAGGAGGAAAAAGAATGCAGGAATGAACTGGAACAAAGAGTAGGAGGAATGTTTGAGAAACTTCCAAACACTGCGTAAGGTAATGAACTTCCAGTAGTAGAAAAGATTGATCATATTGTGCAGGCCATCAAGCAATATCAGAGGGAGATCAAGAATATTCGAGAAGAGCTCATACCCACCACTCAACCAACAGTGAAGGAGCAAAGGAAGCAGGAAGCAACAGTGCAGCTACAGGAGATAGAGCAGCAGGTTAGCACAACATCGGACTTGTTTGATAAAGCATCGTAGCTTTGGACAAGGTTGGAGGAAGATCCATAGGTCCAACAGTGGCAAAAGGAAGAGGAAAGGATCAATCCAGTGATCTAAGATCTCAAACAGAAGTAGAAGACCATACCAATCCAAGAATGTGTTAAAGGTACGTAGGAGATTAAGAAATTACAGGTAGAGATAATCTTTGTGCAAACCCAGAAACATGAGCGTCAGGCTCAAATGGAGCCATTACAGGCGCAGGTAGTAGAAGTAATAGCACAGGTAGAGGAAGCTAAGACATAGATAGCACAGACCTAGGTAGAATGTGAAAGATTTTTGAGCGATGAAGTGGCAATCCAGGTAGTGGACACAATCAAGGATAAGACCGCGTAGGCACTGACACAAACAACAGAGCTCAAGGAAAAGTTCCAGATGCTCACCAAGGAGATCGCGGAAGATCAGAAGGATTAGGTGGCTTGGGATGAGCCACATGTCAGTGTTGGGGGCCTGTTGGAAGTAGGCCAAAGTGGAAAGAAGGACGATCGTGGGGAAAGAAAGAATGCAAAAACTGAAGTAACAACTGGAGGAAAACACAACACGCGCGCATGCAAGAAGGCGTGCACAAGGAAAGTGATAGCTGGAAGGAAGAACAAAACACATGCATGGGAGGAAGACATAACGTCGGTAGGGTTAGGGTTTTGGTAATATATTGTAAATGGTTGAAGAGCCTGAAATATATAAATATAGATACGTAGGTATCATAAGGGGGTTCCTTCTTGTTAGTTTGGTTTTGTATTGTACCATCATAGATATGTACGAATTGAGGTGATATGTAATATGGTTATGAACTATTTTGTAAGACTGTTGAGCTAGAGGAGAGGAAAGAAGGAAGATCTGAGGATTAGATCGCAGGATGAGGAGCTTGGTGCGATCTAGTTCGCCTCATATAGATCTTACCCATATGTGGAGAATTGTAAGCACACGACACTGGATATGTAGAACTACCATAATAAAAGAGCCAAGAGCCAAATCTTTGTGGACGTATCCTGGGAGGGGGTGAACCACGACAACATCTGTGTAATGGGATGAATGCATGCATATCGTTACCATCTTTTCAGTAGTTATTTTTTATTCTTAATGAATGAATGAGTTGTTACCTTGCTTATTTAAATATTGTTGCGATATTGAGGGAATAAGTCTTGAATAACAATAGGTTGCAATCACAAGTTATAATAAATGGTCCAAAATACAGATCCCATATCTTGCACTCAATCATAGGTTGTAAACACATCAGTCTTACAATCACCCATTAAACTTATCTCGGGTGAGACTGCGCGACACACTCTGCATGTTGCGTTTCCTTCTGGTTTACCAGGAGGGCCTATAGTTTTAGAGGTTTTTTTTGGAAACCTGAAAGACATGAACCATGGGTCAATAACTCAGATGAAAGAGTAGAACCAGTAATTAGTAACCAACAACAATGTATTAATTCATTTTGAAAAATTATACAAAAAACCAAGGAGAGCCAGATAATCTAACACGATAATTACTTTAATGGAGTATCATTAAAGATACATTTTGGACAACAATCATCAAACCTTTAAAGATCATTACAATTTGTCAAGAAACGAGGTTAACTTATTGAAAGTATGGAATAATAATGATAGCTCAAAAATAGAGGCATGAATTACCTTAAATAAGTTCATGAATAATAAAAAATAAACAAACTCACAAATAGAAACACCATTATGTATGCAGGGATTACACGACAAAACAACTTTACGTGACATGATAGTCACATCATAAAAAATTGTGTAAATGGATTTATCATATCACCACATCATTTTTTCAACAAACCAAGAGAACGTCTGATAACACAAAACCAAAAGAAATGATTGATTCATCTTCTCAGACCAGGCAAAACAAAAAAATGAAAAATGAAAACAATGTTTTTCCAAGGTCAAAATGGGGGCCCTTTAAATTTTTTAAAATTTAAGGGGATTATTGGGGCCCAAAAAATGGAGACACACTGGGAGAAACAATTATCTCTGTCATTGTAACCTGAAAAATATAAAATATTCAGGAAAAGAATCTCAAGACATTTCATAAATGCAAAATACTGTATCACCAAGAAAGTACTTAATTTTCGATTCTTGGGAAAATAATAAATGTTGTTTTTTTTTGTAAATCTAGATTCTCTTTATCATAATTTAGAAGATGAATAAAATAATCCCATTTCATATTTTTTTACAAACAAAACAAATAAACTTTACCAATAATTAGTTTTGGGAAAAACAAAATAATCAGAGAAACAATCAGTTATAAAGAGGGAACTCCAATACCATAGGCATGGCCACTACTGTCATCAAGCGTTCATGGCCTCGACAAGGTTACCTTTTAACCAATTCATATGATTTTGTCCTGAATATAGGGGTTTTATGTAAATTGCAGATCCATTAATTTTATTTTATTTATTAAATATCAATTGAAGATCATTTTCCTAACTTGGTAACCAGTTGATGACATTGTCTTTCACTAAATCCCCCATACTGAACAAGTTGGATCATGATGAGACCCCTTGTCTTACATTTTTACAGTTGAAATCCATTACCCTGGCTTGGTGTCTAGTAGTGGTAATTTCACTACAAAAAGATCCTATGGTCATGGTAGGTCGGCTCATAATGAGACCTCTTATCCCTCAACCAACTCATAGTTTGGGATCAAGATTAATTTAAATTAATCTCAAAGATATTACCTATAGGTGGGAAAGCATATATGAAGACTTCTTAAAATTCATGGGATGACGTAAGATGTTTTGAAATTAACCAACACTTAACTGATGTATCAAGTTTTTCCAAAACCAATTATTTCAAAAGTAGATTGTCTGATGCGAGTTGAATGGGTTGAAGATAAGCTTCTTAAATAATGATAAAGAATTCTAGAGAAACTATCAGCACAGTGTGTAATTGATTTTAGATTCAAAGAAGATAATTTATAGGATGTCCATATGTGATGTATAAAAGAGACATCTTGTTT
This sequence comes from Picea engelmannii, assembly GCA_009831015.1. NCBI lineage: Eukaryota > Viridiplantae > Streptophyta > Pinopsida > Pinales > Pinaceae > Picea > Picea engelmannii. The sequence goes on along the minus strand of ML863558.1, from coordinate 8,120 downwards.
AAGATTTCCCTTTTAAAAACAAATTTCATAATTAAAAGACCAAAAACTTATGTTGAACCCAATGTGGAATCCGCACACATAAAACAATCAAAATCTGTTTTTTCTATTCAAAAAACCAAAAACTCAAAATCCATTCAAATCTAAACAAAACAAAGAAAACTTAAGAAAATATAAGAACTAATTTGATAAAAAAAATAATAGAACAAAACTAAGATTTGAACAAACTAGCATCTCATTGAGAATGAAAATCACAAAACAAACAAGAAGAATTGAATCGTTCAATGTTTTGTGTATAAGCGTGTTGCTTTCTTTAACATAGATGAGATGTTAATTTAATCCAACTTATTATTAAAAAGAAAACAAAGGTCAAAAGAAATTAAAAGAAGCTACACAAAATCCTTAATTAAGACAGGTGCAGTTAGGTGTAGTGGTAAGGCATCACCATGAAATCTTACGTCGAGGTAAAATTGTTGTAAGTGTAAAGTTCAAACACCCTATCTCTTTAAAATATTCATGTTTCAAAAATTTTGAAAACATTTCATCATGATAATGTGTTTTGGAAAGGAAATGTTTAAGGAAAGACAATTACGAAAAACAAAGAGAAAAAAAAATTAAAGTGGACTTCCCTGACAGTATTCAGATGATGGCTCACCTTGTGCATTTGATATCCACGTGTCTCCATAACTATTTTATTAAAATAAAGAGTGAAAATCAGACAAAAGGTATTCTACTCTAAACTACTCAAATAACCAATAACAACTAAGTAAATTCAAACTTCCAATGCAACCAAAGAAGTAACTTGAAACCTGCAAGAGTGAACAAACAATGCATTAGTAATGGACATTGTAACAATGAAAATCCAAAAATTAGAAAAAAAAAATGATTTTTCTTATTTACAAAAGATGCAAAATTACGAAAAGTTGTTCAAAAAGGTTTCTTCCAACCATAAACGAATTAGATCGTAAAAAACGAGTTGGAGATTTTCAAAATTGTGATTAAAAAGAAACTCATCAAAATCATGATTTAGAACTTCAGGAGTGGAGAATGTTTCTTTTAAGAAAGTATGATCGTTATTCGATTGAAAGAAAACATCCAGATTAGAGTCTTCAAAATGATAAGTATAAATTCCATCTTCATGATTAATGTTTAAATGTTTGTTCTTGTTCTTTAAATAGATAGGCACATAAGGTTTCAAATTATTTGATAGTAATGGATTTTCATTCAAAATTTGATTTTTAGAAAGAGTGTATTTAGAACAAATATTTTGAAACTCATTCTCGATTTCAACCAACTTAGCATCTAAAGACTTATCGTTCTCATGTTCTCCATAACAATCAGAATTAAAAGATGAACATAAATGTAAGGTCTCTGTCCCCACAGAGCCTTATAAAACACAAGCTAAAATATTGAATAAAAACATATTATATCCTATACAATTTAATCATAACCTATAATCATTTATTATTCAGCATAAATTAGATTTATTAACAACATGTAAATAATCTTAAGTAACAACCACATAACACCACATATTCATGAGAATACATAAATAAAAATACCTCTGTCTAGTGCTAAATTCTCGCTCTTTGGTTGTCCTCTCTACTGCTCTGCCCAAACTCTGCCCAAAACCGAATCTTTCTCCCTGCCAGCTAGGAACAGAGCCTGTCTAGCTCCCTAGCTCTAGGTTTCCGTGAGGATTCCTGGCCCCCAAGCCCAAAACTCCCAACAACCTAGTGCACCCCTGTAACAGTCCACCCAAACTCCAAAACCAGAAAAATATCCACAGAAAATATAGTTCTTCCCCTGCAATAATGCTCCTCTCCCAAAATTTCATAATCTCTCGAAGGCCTCTGCCCAGTCATATCCCCCTCCATTCACCGACTCCTAACCTCCTTTAATGCCACCCACCTTATCCCTCCACTCAATGCTTCATCCCCTGGCATACGTAAAGTTTTATAATAAATAATAAAAAGTATTAAGCTTTTAATTAATTACCCAAACCTTTAATGAATTAATTAATTAATTAATCAACAGATATAAAAAATTAATAATTAATTAATTAATATTATTAATAAATAATCATTGTTTAACTAAAATATATTAGGACAATTAATTATTTAATTAATTATACTTGATAAACCTTAAGCAATCATTTAACTAGGGTTGTTACATACACCCACCCTTCAAAAAACTTCGTCCCAAAGTTAAAGTATTCTATGATACAAGGGAAAAGAAACATGGTCCACACAGTCATAACAAATAACCGTCATTATTAGTAAGTAAGCTAAGAAACTCATTCATACTAGTGTACATGCACAAGAAATGCATGTGTAGCTAGTACATACAAGTCTTGTTCATGTACTAATATCTATAACTATCATCTCTATAGTAATTTCCTCATGCATCCAATCCATTCAAGAAGACTATTCATTTTATAAAAGACAATAAACCAATCAAATGTTTGCGAAATCCTTTAATTTAAATTATCTAGCTCAACAACGTTATTTAGACAATTGTAATTTAGTTACATAATTATGAATATTCATATATATATATATATATATATATATACATTTTCTTTTCAGAAGGAAAAACAATAAATTCCACCATAAGACAAATCTCCATACACTCTCAACTATTTCTACTCATCCTTCCTCCCTAACTTACTTCAATCTTCCATTCCTATCCTTCCTCTACTAGACTATCTTGGAGCGTCAACTATATTGACCTAACTCCAAATAGAACCCATAAGCGGAAGTGTCACTATCTTGACCAAGCTTCCCTAGCAGGCAACTGACAGTCATTATCACACGTCTAGGGGAGTGTGAGCTAACATCGTCCTCCCATGACTTTAGGTTTCGGAGGATACACAGTGGGAAATGCCTCCACCCCTCCTAACAGGACTAGGGTCCACACCCTACAATGGAATATACAGTGGCACCGTGTTGTTGGGAGTTTTGTCATCGTCTATTCAGTTTTGGGCAGTCTTACCACCTTAAATCC
>ML863557.1:2440-14382 GCA_009831015.1 Picea engelmannii | reverse complement strand
TCCACAATCAGAGCGTTGTAACGAGGATAGAGATATCAACCGTATGGACAAATATAGCATTCCTGGATCCAAATTTGGATACCACGTGGGAGGAGGCAATATATTTTAGGTCAGGCACCAATTAAATCCGTGTGGCAAGGAAACTCCACGTCTTATTCTTGAACAGATAAGCACAGGGTATAGACACAACCAAAAACAATTTCCCAGATGGATCGATGGATGCTCGGTCTGAAATAAAACGTTTAACTCCGATGGATGCCTAGTCTGATATAAAAATTCCGAGTAATAAAAGAGAAAACCCACTGTAGAAAATTCTCGTCGTATTTAAAACGCCCAATACATAAAAAGAGACAACCCACTATAATATTGTCGTTGTATGCAAAAAAACGCCCAATACAGAAAAAGAGAAAAATCACTATAAGATTTCTGCCATGTATATAAAACGGCCAATGCATAAAAGAGAAAACCTGCTGCTAAATTTTCCCACTGTATATATAAAAATGCCCCATGAAATAGGAGAAACCCACTGTAAAATAAAATTTCCACTGTATATATACATGCCCAATGAAGTAGGAGAAACCCGTTGTAAAATAAAATGCCCACTGTATATATAAACGCCCAATGAAATAGGAGAAACCCATTGTAAAATAAAACAAAATAATCCATAAACCCAACCTAGTTACTCAAACCTAACACTGTACCAAGTATAAAAGAGAATAACAATAAATCCATACAAAACTACCAGAAACCCTACGACTGTGCCAAATAGAAAAAGAACGAGCCACCATAACCCAAATAAAATTGCCAGGAACCCTAAACAGTGCCAAATGCAGAACCATAAACTGCCCTGCTAACATTCTTATAGCATAGAAAGGGGTCGATTCCCGAGGTTCATTGCAACCATTATGAACTAATCTTTATCACAAAACTTAAGCATTCATTCAAATAAAAACACAGCCATCCAAATTTTCGGAAGCAAACACGGACTAGCATTCATCCAAAATAAAAACATACCTCGGCTTGTTCGCCCGCTCTGGATGGCTCTGCGTGCTCCTTGATGCTCCCGCTTTGCAACCGTAGAGGACTCACCAGTACCTCCCAGCCAAATTCTAGGGGTACTATGCTTCCCCCTCAGCCCCCCGAGCCGCAAAGGGGCCACACACAATCCAGACAATAGCCTAGCTTCCCAGCTTGCCTCCAAGGCTGAGCTACACTCAAGTGAGCTGAGAAAATCCCCAACTCCTAGAAGCAATCAGTCCAGTTCTCCAGTTTGGAAACATAACAATCCCTAATAGATGAATCACTTCTTTTCCCCCATCCCCTTTCTTTTATCCTCTTTTTGACCTAATCACATCTTGTTTTAGGTTTTTCATCAAAAACCCTAAATCATATTTCTTTTAAGTTTTCCCCCCTTTTATTTTTTTTTTCTTTTATTATTTTTTTAAAAACTCAAAAAGGGAAATGCGTTAAGCATCTTTTCATTACATTTTTTTAAATTCATAAATATGTGTGTGTGTGTGTGTGTGTGTGTGTGTGTGTGTGTGTTTATTTTAACTCCCATTAGTTAACTAATTAATTTCTTCTTTTCAACTTTACAACCACCTAATTGAATTAATTTATTAAATCTCTTTATTTTACCCTACACACTTTATGAAGACTCACATTAGCTTAAGTCGGTTTTTGTTTTTTTGTTTAATTTTATTATTAGCACCTGTATTGTTAATGCTAGCTAGTAGGAAATGAAATTCTAATGTTATTTGAATGCCAGAGCTATTGTGAGCTAGAATATAATGGCATTGTTATTAGGAGATGGTTAAGTCTTGATTATTATGTTAGGGAGAAGTAGTAGTACCTTCACTAAAAAGGTAAATTATCAAGCTTATTACTGGGAATGAGGAAAGGCCTTATGTATGCGATTTAGGAAGGAATTACTTTATGAATTCAATTAAAGGAGGAATTGTTTTATGTATTAAATTAAGGAAGGAAACTCCTTGGATCAGGTGGAGATTGCAAATCATAAGGGTAATGAATATTTAATGTATAGTCTTGAATTATGTTTTTTTTTTTTACATAGGGCTCAAATTATGAATTGGCGATGCCTAGTTAGGGGAATTGTTTAAGGATTTATTCAGGTGTTGATGTCTTAGGGTCATTTAGGCTGACTCCTTCATCCAATATTATTGCGACGTGCCCTTTAGGATGCACCACGTGCTCCAAGGGTGCTACTCGCCTCTCGAATTTCTTTTATGAGACGTGCCCTTCAGGATGCACCATGTGCTCCAAGGGTGCCACTTGCCAACTGAGTTTCTTTTGTGCGACGTGCCCTTTAGGATGCACCATGTGCTCCAAGGGTGCTACTCGCCAACTAGACTAATTGGTAGACATCTATAACCCCTGGAGTCAACACTCCGCCAGGTGAACTTGTGGGAGACTAAGGGTTTTAAGGAATAAGGCCCCTACCTTATTCCACGCCCCTTAGAATCATCGTGAGTGACTGTCGCAGTCTGCCTTCACGACATCGTTGATCCTCTCGAACTAGGTAATCGTTAACCTACAGTTCGAGCCACGACGGGAGTGCTAGTAGGCGGTGGCAGGGCTGTTGTCCACCCCTCTCCCTCAACCTCTCTGCAAATCATGTGTGGCCCTTTTACTCCATATGTGAGTCTGGTCGGCAAGCTATCGTCAGCCTGCATCATCAACAATCATGTCAGAAATGTCAACATCAAATCATCAAATCAATGAAAAATCATAGTAAATATATCAACCCAAAAGCATAATCCCTGACTCAGTCCGGAGTCCAAGGGTGTTCTACCGATGCCTCTGCATCCTCAAGGTCAAAAACCCTACACACTCAATAAAACAGAGTCAATAGCACCTGTCTACATCAAATAGTAACACATCATGTTATCTGTCAATCGCATAATAATCAAATATAAATGGTCTAACATCATAAAAGTCCATATCACTTGCGAGCAAGTGTCCTCAAATAATAAGTTTTCTCAGTGCACCAGAGCGGGATGTTACATACACCCCCTCTTGGTCTAAACTTTGTCTCGAAGTTTCTCAATATAAATGCAAAAATAAAGTATCATAGTATCATAAGTCTATCTATCAAACAAAAATTGAAACTGCTGACGCATATCATATGCGTCCTCCCAGGTCGCCGAGTGCGGACTATAACTGTCCCACTGGACCTTGACCTGATCTACCATTCGACATCGTAACTGTCGAACGCGATGATCTAAGATGCGGACCGGCTCAGCCATGAGCACTCCCTCGTCCGATGCCTGCAAGGAACTCAGTTTAATCACATGTGTAGGATCACTAATATAATGTCTCAAAAAAGATACATGAAAAACATCATGCATACACCTTAAAGAATTAGGCAAGGCTAGTCGATAGGCCACGGGCCCCTTTCTCTCCAGAATCTCGAAAGGTCCCACGAACCTAGGAGAGAGTTTAGCTCCCTTTCCAAACATGATCGAACTCTTATGCGGTTTAACCCATAAGAAGACTCGATCATCGACCTCATAACTACTGTCGACTCAGTGCGCATCAACATAACTCTTCTGTTGATCTTGCGCTTCTTTAATCCTTTGTCTTATGGTTTGCATTTTCTCTTCCATTTCTTGGATCGCTTCTGGTCCCACCAGGACCATATCCTCAAGTCGATCCCAACTCAAGGGCGTCTGACACGGCCGCCCATAAAGAAACTCAAAAGGGGCCATCTTAATGGTGCTTTGGTAACTGTTTTTGTAAGAAAACTCTACTAGAGGCAAGAATTCCTCCCAATGATTTTGCTGGTCCATCACGTACATGAGAAACATGTCTTCCAAGGTTTGGTTCGTTCGTTCGGTCTTCTCGTTAGTCTCTGGTTGATACGCAGTACTAAAATTAAGTTGGGTTCCCAATGCCTCTTGGAAACTCATCCAAAATCATCCGGTAAACACCGATCCTCGATCAGATATAATCTTTTTAGGCACGCCATGCAGCCTCACAATCTCACTGATGAAAACTCTAGCTATGTCAGGTGCCTGATACGTCATACGCATAGGAATAAAGTGAGCACTCTTCGTCAGAGTGTCTAGTACTACAAAAATCGAGTCGTGTCTCCTTGCCGTCAGTGGCAATCCAACAATAAAATCCATCGATATAACTTCCCATTTCAATTCCAGAATGGCATGTGGTTGAAGTAATCCTGCCGGGTGATTATGTTTATCCTTTACCTGCTGACACTCGAGACATATAGCCACAAAGTTGACTATGTCGGCCTTCATTCCCTTCCAGAAGAATAAGGGCTTAAGGTCTTCCCTCATCTTCATGACTCCTGGGTGAGCCATGTAAACCGCTCTATGAGCCTCACTCAGGATCAACATCCTCAACTCGTCGTTAGGCGGTATGTAAATCTGACCTCTAAACCTCAATAACCCATCGTTATCCAATGAATATCCCTCATATCGTGGTACCATCATCGCGTTTTGTCCAATAAAATCCTCGACTTCTTTGTACCAGTCATCATAATGCTGTAAAGTGAGAATATTCTCACGTAGATTTGTCTGAAGAGGTAACACTGAAAAGATGCATGGCCTTTGACTCAAGGCATCAGCCACTCTGTTCACAGTTCTCTTTATGTAAGTAATATCGAAGTCGTACTCGCTAAGCAATTCTGACCATCGTCGTTGTTGTGCGTTCAGGCCGCTTTGCATAAAAATGTGTTGTAGTCCACAATGATCAGTATTTAATTCAAATTTTCATCCAACAAGGTAGTGTCTCCAAACCTTCAAGGCATAAATGATGGCTAATAACTCCAAGTCGTGCGTCGCGTAGTTCTCCTCATGCCTTCTCATCTTCCTCGAAATGTATGCAATCACTCATCCGTCCTACATCAAGACTCCGCCCAAACCTTCCTGGATGCGTCAGTGCATACCAAGAAGTCTGCGTCCATGTCAGGGACCTTTAGTATCGACACGGTGGTCAACAACTCTTTAAGCCTTCGAAATGCTTCCGCGCATTTCTCTGTCCAAATGAACTTCTTGTTTCTCTTCTGCAATTCCGTGATCGGATTTGCTATCTTCGAAAAACCCTCGACAAACCGTTGATAGTATCCTTCTAATTCCATAAAACTACGCACTTTTGTGACATTCGTCAGCGCAGGCCATTCCATAATAGCCTCAACCTTGGCTAGATCCACGACGATACCTTTGTCAGAGATGACATGCCCTAAGTAGTGAATCCTCGATTGGTAAAAAGAGCATTTGGACAACTTCCCATACAATTCGTGTTCTCCTAAACATTGTAGTACCAAGTGCAAGTGCTCGCCATGCTCCTTCATCGTTCGAGAGTAGATCAAAATATCGTCAATGAATACTTGGATGAACATGTATAAGTACTCGCGGAACACCCCGTTCATCAAACTCATGAATACCCCTGGGGCGTTTGTCAGTCCAAATGGCAAAATAGTAAACTCGTAATGTCCAAATCTCATATTAAAGGCAGTCTTAGGGATTTCATCCTCCTTGATCTATCACTGGTGATACCCGGATCGCAAATCAATCTTGGAGAACACCGTCGCACCCTTCATTTGATCGAACAGATCATCAATTCTTGGTAAGGGATACTGATTCTTGATCGTAGCCTTTTTCAGTTGACGGTAGTCAATGCAAAGCCTCCAGAATCCATCCTTCTTTCGTATGAAAATAATTGGTGCACCCCATGGTGGCACACTAGGTCGTATTAGTCCCAGGTCGAAACAACTCCTTCAGTTGCATTTTCAACTCTTGCAACTCCGAGGTCGACATCCGATAAGGCGTTCTTGCTATCTGTTCGGTTCCCGATTTCAGGTCTATGGTAAATTCCAGTTCCCTTTCCGGCGGCATCCCAGGCAACTCCTCTGGAAATACGTCTGCAAACTCCTTCACCACCGGAAGGTGTTCTAGACCTTCTGCTACTCCCTTCTCATTTAGTGCGAGGATCACATAAAGATTGCACCCCTTGCGCATACTCTTTCGTAGCTGTAAGGAAGAGATGAACCGTAGGGAAACTCCCTGGTTCCTTCCTACAATCACACGTCTCTGTCCTTTGTCATCAACCAAGCTCAATCGCTTCGTCTTACAGTTGAGTATCACCTCATGCGTTCCCAACAAATCCATACCGATCACGACGTCATAAGATCCTAAGATAGTGACGTACAAGTTGACCCTCATGACAAACTCTCCCAGGTTAAGGGTACAGCCCGTAACCTTTCCTCCCACCTTCTGTTTGGCTCCCGAAGCCATCTCCACGAAGCTAAACTCATCCTGTTCGACTGCCTTTACCTTAATCCTTTTTAGTGCTGCACCACAAATGAAACTCTCAGTAGCTCCTAGGTCTATCAAAATACTAAGGGTCTGGTCAGCGACAGTACCTGTCGTCTCGAGCACAGTCGACTGGTGCTCTGCCTGGAAGTTATTCACCACTGTATGAATTCGATGGGCCTTGACCATATCTCCCACGATAGCGGGTCCGGATGATCCGGACGTCCTGGTCCTCTCCACAGGACAGTCACACTGGTAGTGTGGCTCCCCACACGTCCAACACCCCTTCTTTGGCTCAGTAGTCCCGGTACCCGAAGTAGAAGATGACTACCCACCGGCCTGAAACCCTGATCTGTTCTGCTGAACAGGCCTAAACTTCTGCTGCTGCAGGCGACGTTGCTACTGGTGCTATGGTCCTCGATAAGGTGTCTACTGTTGAGGCGGCGGTCGTTGGGGTGTAACAAAAGTGGATCCCCTCTGGAAGCCACGATGTCTGGGCATATGTCTCGCTGGTGTCTGATGCCGCGACGCACCAGATGAACTCTACCCTGTGGGTCTCGCTGAAGTCCTGGTCTGACCCCTACTGATAAGCTCCTCCTCTGCTATGAGGGCCTTTTGGACAGTGTCGTGCAAGGTTTGAGGAATCAAGATCCTAACCTTTGCACGTAGACTGTTGTTAAGGCCAAACACGAACCTGTTGACTTTAAGCTTCTTAGTGTTAAGGTGCAGAGCATACCTGAGCAGCTCCATGAAACGTGCCTCATACTCGAGCACCGTACGACCTCCCTGTCGTAATGCATTGAACTCATTGAGCTGATGCTCAATGAATTCCTCTGAAAGGTACCTCTCTCGGAACTGTTCCTTGAACAGTTCCCATGACATGTCTTCCACAGCCATGTTCAGCTATGGCAGGAGCATCTTCCACCATAGAAGAGCACTCCCCTTCAGTTGAAATACCGTCATGTGGACCTTCATGTTGGAGGTATAATCACGAAGTGCAAAGCACATCGCCATATTCTCCAACTAGGCCTCGGTGGCGGCGCCGTCTAGGGCACCAAAGAAATTAGGAAATTTTACCTTCTCGAGTTCACAGTCAATGCTAACGGTAATGGCCGGTGCACGCGGGAGAACCTCAGGGGGTGCGGGCGCCTTGGCCTCGTCTCTGTCCAAACGGTTGATCAGAGCCTTGGACATGCCTGTCTGAGAACCTACTCGCCTCCCGGGGGGTTAGACCCCTCAGGCATGGATGCTGTCGGAGGCATCACGCCTCCTCCCCTAGCACCCCATCGTCTGCCTCTGCGGTGTCCTCTAACCATGATTACCTACACGCACACAATTAACTCAATCAACAACAGTATAATAAAACCAACTCATGTCAACGAAAGTCGTAGCGAACCCCAAATCCGGGGTCGAACCAGCTCTGATACCATATGTAGCGACCTCCTCATTACGACAACAACTCTGACAACAAGTGAAAATTGTTTTTGTGTGTTTCAGGTGTGTGCACACGTGTAGAAGTATCAGACACTCTAGAATCTGCGTCGCCACTTGATGACCAACAAGACGCAACCATGAGGAACATAAAAGACAACAATGACGCATGACAAGTAATTGCATGCATAACAATGATTACATGACGATAAGCAGAACTGACTACCCATCGTCCTACCCTGCAATGGTTTGGACCTCCAAGACACACAAGCAACGCTCAAGCCCAGGTTCCCATCAATTTTAACCATTTAAGGTCTCAGGGCTGGTGACTGTTCTGAGGAACATGGAGGTGTCTACATCCCGCCTGACACAAGCAAACCAAGCACATGGAAAGTGTACCAACCTAGTACCACATTAATTTTAAGAACAACACCCTTCCTTTACTAACTCAGAATAATTCTATTGTGCTTAATTCAATAACATTTCAATCATATAAGTTCATCCTTAACAATAAACATTACAATTCTATTATCATGAACTAATAAGAACATTAAATTATATCACCTTGACTTTGCGCAATAACAGGCACCTCTATAAAAATACAGCTACATTAACTTTTTCATAATGACAACACCATGGTATATCTTAATCAACTTAACCTAACAATATCCCATCACATTAAATCTATCATTTCCTTACCATGATGAAAACACCATTGCATATTTAAAATCAAATAACCTAACAATAATCCCTTTCATTGAAACTACCTTATCTCTACCACAATTTCCATAACTTGAACGCTAGCTTTATTACATTATGTTATAAGGACTTGCGATTTAACCATATAAGTTGCAAGGTCATTACACTAATGATTAAGACATTACTGTTCCAATATATTGCATCAGATTACAGTGTCAATTCCTCACATTTAATTCATACATTCCATCCTAAGACGATTCGTTATATTAGCATTACCTTACCTTCATTATACTATGGTGTAGTAGCATTGCAATAACTTTTTGAAATAACCTTACAATATATTATCTTTAATACATTTACCCTAACATAATGTAAAAATGTAATAATGTAATAACTTTGAATCTGGCGGGTACATTTGGGCAATAATTAATGTGGAAGTTACCTAATTCTAGTAAGGCAGTAGTAATAATAAGGAAGTGACATTTAAATACAAATGACGAAATATAACAAATATCAATTTAACTAAAATAAGGAAGGTAACATTCTGAAAAGTAATGCTCATGATAATTCTTTTTAAATGGACATAGTTCGATTGTTTACCCACAATGACGATAGATGATAATAACCATTTAGCAATAATAAGAATAAAACAATTCTGGAAGTATTGGTTCTGATAATTCTTTTCAACGCTAACTGGATTAACAGTTTAGATTTATAAGGAATCATAAATAGTTATGAATCCTGAACAGTTTGGAAGTATAATGGTGAAATTCCAATAACATTACCACAACATTATCTTTAATACATTTACCCTAACATAATGTAAAATTTAATAAGGTAATAATCTCTGAATCTGGGGGTTACCTTGGGTAGTATTAAATCTGGAGGCTGCCTAATTCGAGTACGGAAGCAATAATAATAAGGCAGTGAGATTTAAATAACAAAGGTCGATATGATGATGAAATAAAAATTTAATCATTAGTATGGAAGGTAACAATCTGAGCAGTAGATTTCGGTGCCTCCTATCTTCATCAAATTCTATGAAAACATAGTTCAATGGGTCATCGATTTCTGCGCTTCCTTCGTTAGGAAAGTTTTGTAAGGGATTTGATTTCTTCTATATGCTTCCCATTCAAATGTATTTTACCTTGAACTTAAGATTAAGATTTTCAATAGAAAAAGGAAATTATAATATATAATAACAAGGGTAAACATTTCACATATCTTTACATATCTACGTCACCAACTTTTATTGATTTCTGGTAAACCAAATAAATAAAATATAATATATAATAATATGAAATTATCAAAAATGATTTTTATCTATTAATTTCTAATAAATAAAAATAAATCAATATAATCTATAACAGTATAAATATTACACCCCAACTTTTATTGATTTCGCACAGTCAATACCGAACATAAAACTATGGTATCTGTTCAATGCACATTTATTTAAATACAACCGAGAGAGTACTATGGTACTGAAACATATTGCTCAGAGGACCCAATCTTTGAAACAAGAATTCAGTATTAATCCAAGTTTATCCTTAAAGAAAAACGGACTTTAATTACCTATGTATATGCAGGTTATATTCAATATAAAATGCGGGTCTAGTTAATTTATGTTAGCCTTTCCCAAAATAAATAATTGAAAAATGATGAATGTTAATAAAACAGATCGTTTTAATGCTCTTTAATCTTAAATTAAAAAAAAAAAATCAAGAAAGCTCACTCGTGCACCCGTATTCAACACTTCGATACAACATTACAGAGACACATCTTATACAATCTCTTACTAGCCTCAACTCCCTTCCAGGTTCAAGTGTGTTTAGGGTTCCTACGCTCCAAATCTTGGCATCCACAATCGGAGCGCTGTAAAGAGGATAGAGCTATCAACTGTATGGACAAATATAGCATTCCTGGATCCAAATTTGGATACCACATGGGAGGAGGCAATATATTTTAGGTCATGCACCAATTAAATCCGCGTGGCAAGGAAACTCCATGTCTTATTCTTGAACAAATAAGCACAGGGTATAGACACAACCAAAAACAGTTTCCTGGATGGATGGATGGATGCCCGGTCTGAAATAAAATGTTTAACTCTGATGGATGCCCAGTCTGATATAAAAACACCCAGTAATAAAAGAGAAAACCCACTGTAGAAAATTCTCGCTGTATTTAAAATGCCCAATACATAAAAAGAGATAACCCACTGTAAGATTGCCGATGTATGCATAAAAACGCCCAATACAGAAAAAGAGAAAACTCACTGTAAGATTTCCTCCATGTATATAAAATGCCCAATGCATAAAAGAGAAAACCCGCTGCTAAATTTCCCCACTGTATATATAAAAACGCCCCATGAAATAGGAGAAATGCACTGTAAAATAAAATGCCCATTGTATATATACATGCCCAATGAAATAGGAGAAACCCACTGTAAAATAAAACTCCCACTGTATATATAAATGCCCAATGAAATAGGAGAAACCCATTGTAAAATAAAATGAAATAATCTGTAAACCCAACCCAATTACTCAACCCTAACACTGTACCAAGTATAAAATCGAATAACAATAAACCCATACGAAACTTCCAGAAACCCTACGACTGTGCCAAATAGAAAAAGAACGAGCCACCATAACCCAAACAAAATTGCCAGGAACCCTAAACGGTGCCAAACACAGAACCATAAACTGCCCTGCTAACATTCTTACAGCATAGAAATGGGTCGATTCCTGAGGTTCATTGCAACCATTATGAACTAATCTTTATCACAAAACTTAAGCATTCATTCAAATAAAAACACAACCATCCAAATTTTCAGAAGCAAACATAGACTAGCATTCATCCAAAATAAAAACATACCTTGGCATGTTCGCCTGCTTTGGATGGCTCCGCATTCTCCTTGATACTCCCGCTTGCCTACCATAGAGGACTCACCGGTACCTCCCACCCAAACGCTAGGGGTATTATGCTTCCCCCTCATCCCCCCGAGCTGCAAAGGGGCCACACACAATCCAGATAGTAGCCTAGCTTCCCAGCTCACCTCCAAGGTTGAGCTACCACTTAAGTCAGCTGAGAAAATCCCCAACTCCTACAAGCAATCAGTCCACTTCTCCAGTTTGACAGCATAACAATCCCTAATAGTTGAATCCCTTCTTTTTCCCCATCCCCTTTCTTTTATCCTCTTTTTTACCTAATCACATCTAGTTTTAGGTTTTTCATCCAAAACCCTAAATCATATTTCTTTTAAGTTTTTCCCCCTTTTATTTTTTTTTCTTTTATTATTTTTTTGAACACTCAAAAAGGGAAATGCGTTAAGAATCTTTTCATTATATTTTTTTAAATTCATATATATATATATATATATATTTTATCTCCCATTAGTTAACTAACTAATTTCTTCTTTTCAACTTTACAACCACCTAATTGAATTAATTTATTAAATCTCTTTATTTTACCCTACACACTTTATGAAGACTCACATTAGCTTAAGTGGGTTTTTTTTTT
>ML863555.1:19650-31825 GCA_009831015.1 Picea engelmannii | reverse complement strand
ATTCAATATTTAAATCAAAGGTTCTTCAAGAATCCCATGATTGTCCAACTGCGGGTCATGTAGGATTCTTCAAAACTCATTATAATGCACACCGATTAGTTTTTTGGAAAGGAATGAATGTTGATATCCAAAAATACATCACAGAGTGTGAGCTTTGTGAGAGGAACAAAAATGAAAATGTTTTAACTCCCAGATTACTTTACCCATAACATATTCCAAATAAATAATGGGAAGAGATATTGATGGATTTCATTGAAGGGTTACCACTGTTTGAAGGGAAGGATAAAATACTAGTGGTGGTAGACAAATTAAAAAAGTATGCACATTTTATTGGGGTAAAGAAAATAGACTCTGCAAAACAGACTGTCGAAGCTTTCTGTAGAAATGTTTATAAGTTACATGGTTTTCCTAAAATCCTTGTCAATGACAAAGACATCAATTTCAAAGGAAATTTTTGGAGGGAATTTTGCAAGCAAATTGGAACATCCCTCAAATGAGTTCAACCTACCATCCTCAGAATGACAATCAAATAGAAAGCGTTAATCAATGTTTGGAAACCTATATCCTTGCTTCGTGAATGAAAAACAAAACAAATGGTTCCAATGGTTACACTTAGCTGAATGGTGGTACAATTCCACATATCACACATCGGCCAAGATGACACCATTTCAAGATATTTATGAATATTAACCTTTGAAATGGAAGGATTTTTCCACAAGCCAGACAAAAGTTGCAACAGTTAAATATCATTTAGAATAAAATCAAAAGGTTGTTAAAGTACTCAAGGACAACTTAGAAGTTCCTATGAACTGAATGAAACAAAAAGCAGATCTACATCGATCAGAAAGAGAATTTGAAGTTGGATATTGGGTATTCGTCAAGCTCCAGCCTTATAAACAACTATCTCTTAAGAAACAAGGAGAAAACAAGCTGGAACCCAAGTTTTATGGACCGTATTAGATCAAAACAAATATCAGTCAAGTAGTTTATGGATTGGATTTATCTGGAAACAGTCGTATTCACAATGTTTTCCATGTATCATTGATGCAATGCCCCACCTCAACGGGTACTTCTTGACCTCTCGGTCAATGGATATTTCACAAGAATGGACCAGAATGGTCCTTCGGGCCTCTAATAGACCCCAATTACAACTATAAAATAAACAGGTCCAACTCATGTACTCACGCAAATTGATTTTGGGCACAATATTTCCCTCACTTGACCACCGACTGTGACCAAGTGCCTACCCAAAGGTGCTTCGTAACTGTGGAGTTTGGGTATTTTGATGCGAGCCACTACCGACTCTCCCGATTCCCGATTGGAGAATTGATACTCCAATGGGCGCTAGCTCCTATCCTTTGGTCCCTTCCAATGTGATGTCAAGCTGTGACCTAGGGCCCAACTACCGAGCACTTCAAGACTTCTTTCTTCACGTCTTCAAAATATATCTCGTCTCTCTTCTCCCGAAGTCCGATCCACAAATTATTTTTGCGTTGGATCGACGGTCCACGTCTCCCTGTAACCAATGTCTTAGATCACCCTTCGCACTTTGTGAAGTTGACACTTCACTCCTCATGATTTTCCCTAACCTGAAGTCTCTTCTCTTGATTGGACAATTGTCGTCGTGTTAAGATCTTCCCCTGAAGGGATCTCCACTATTCCTTCAATGTTTCCTTGATAACTCCTTCTGCTAGAAGTGTTCTACGCCGCTACCTCTCCTGAGCTTCAAATCTTGCACACTGAAAATTCTACACCTCCCCTTTGAGTCCTTCAAAGATTCAACCCTTAGGAACTTTCCTAAGTGTGTTTTCGACCACCAGTCTAAAAGAACGCTCTCCCTCCCAAGCTTTATGAAACTCGAGGGTGACTCAAATCTTGAGTTCCTTCCTGAGAAATTGTGAAAACTCTATTTTTCTTGAGCTTAACCTTCACTGCAAACTCAGAATTTATTTGGGCCCCGTTCCACACACACCTTGCAGAATTTTCCAAACATCCTTTCTCTCTCAGAGAAATCTATCCACCTCTGTGCATTCCTTGCGACAAATAATTTTTCAACCTTTCCTCAGATGAACGAGTCCAACAAATGACTTGGTCTACACACCTCCTGTGTAGTTTTTGTGCACACCTTGCACCCTTGTTGATAGTGAAACCCCGATATCCCTCCTAATATTTTCTGAGATTAACTTAGAAACCCATCAATGCACTCCTTGCAGACTAACACTGTACTCCTTGCAGGTTTTCTCTGGAAGAGAAACAATTGAAACTTATTGTTTCCTCACAAAGACATTCACTCAACATTTATAAGCATAAAACAACCAAATAATAGAGACTGAAGCAAATAGAAAACATACCATTCATAAAATGAACACAATGAACACAACACACCATGAAATTGGATCAAAGCCTTCTCTGTTATATTAATTTGAGTGCTCTATACATAAGGGGTTTTTCAACAACTTCTACAATACTCTCTACAATATATATCTCTCTCTCTCTTCTTCTCATACAATAATAATCAGACATATAGTTTACATATATTTACAAAGAGGATCTCATCGAGATTTCCCTCCAACCATCTAAGTGCTATCTTATCAAATTAGGACTATTAAATACTAAGGCCTCATATAATAAATGATAGGCACAAACATATAAGAGCAAAAAACTACATATTTGTACTCTCCATAAATACATTGACATAATTACAATCCCTCTCGATATTTCATTAAGGTGCATCTTCTTTTTCTTTTGATGATACTTTAATTACATTCACATCAAAAATTTTAAACATGCCACGTCCTTCAAGTTTTTGATTTCTTCAAAAATTTGTGTTGGTCATCGATTTTTCCTCCACAAGCACCTTTGGTGTATATGCTCCTGCATCATACTCCTATGGACAAAATTTCATGGACTCCTTTCCATGATCTCCTACACTGTCCTTCCATGTTTCTAGGCATCTGATTCACTAACCCAACTGGCATCATCCATCGATTTTCCTTCGATTTTACTAGATACTCATAGTAGGTCTTTCTTCTAGTCTTCTTACTAGTCCTTTGATTAATAATCTTCTCCATCTGCGGTTTTTCTTCTATAGGCATATGTTTTGCCCACTAAATCTCTTGTTGATCCTTGGGTCCTCCTACCTCATCTTCCTTGTAAGGATACAGGTCGACTATGTTGAATATGGGTGATATGCTCACATCACCTGGTGGCTCTAATTCATAAGCATTAGCCTCAAATTTTCTCAAGATTTTCCATGGCCCAATATTTTTCATCTTCAATTTGTTGTATGTTCCTCTTGGGAACCTCTCCTTTGTGAGATGTGCTAAAACTAAATCTCCCACTTCAAATTGAATCTCTCTTCTATGTTGATCAACTCTTCTCTTGTACTCTTGGCTAGAGTTCTACAATTGTTCTCTGATTTGGCTTTGGAGCTTCTGCATTTCTATAGTGAAATCCTTTACTTCAATACTCTTGAACTCACTCTGTTATGTGTCTCTCAACTCAGACACTCCTCTTGGTTGCATTCCATCCAAAATTTGGAATGGGCTCTTTCTAGTGCTTCTATTTGGTGAGTCATTGTAAGCAAATTCTGCTTGTGGCAGAATCTGATCCCACTAAGTATGATGTTCAGTGACCAGACTTCTTAGAAAATTTCCCAAGCTCCTATTCACTACCCCAGTATGTCCATATGCCTGAGGATGATAAGATGAGATGAAGGACAAGTCTATCCCAAAATTCTTCCACAGTTTTCTCCAAAAATTCCCAACAAACTTGGTGTCCCTGTCTTATACAATGCTCTTTGGAAATCCATGAAGTCTAACAACTTCTTTAAAAAACATACTTGCAATGTGTGTTGCATCATTTATCTTCTGACATGGGATAAAGTGTGCCATTTTTGAAAATCTGTCCACTACCATGAATGTGGAATCACAACCACTTTGGGTTCTTGACAATCCCAATACAAAATCCATGCTTATTGCATCCCAAGGCCTCTTTGGTATTGGCAATGATTGATACAATCATGTGTTCTGTATTTTCCCCTTAGCATGTTGGAAAATTATGCACCTGTTAACAAACCTTTTTACATCTTTTCTCAGACCTGGCCAATAATACGAACAATTCAACTGTGAAATTTTTTTATCATGGACAAAATGTCCAACCAATCCTCCACTGTTCTTCTCTTTTAGAAGATTGTCCTTCATGGAACACTTTGGGATACATAGTTGATTACCTTTAAACAACAACCCATATTGAGTCAATTATTCTGCCCACTAACTTTTGTATCTCAAGACAGGATTCATACATGCTTCATACGCTTCTTTAAAATTTGAATCATCACTGTACATTTCCTTAAGGTGTTCAAAGCCTAAGGTCTTCACCTGAAACTCCTGAAAAATCAAGCATCTTCTTCTTAATGCATCAACAACCTTGTTATCATTTCCAGAGATATGTTTAATTACAAAATTAAAATTTTGCATAAATTCAATCCATTTGGCATGTCTTTGATTCATTTTTTCCTGTTTAGTTAGGAATTGTAAACCTTGGTTATCACTGTATAAAACAAACTCTTTAGGAATCAAGTAGTGTCTCCATTTCTTTAAAGCTTGTATTACTACATAAAAATCTTTGTCATATGTGGAGTACTTCTTTGTATCATTCAACTTCTTGCTAAAATAAGAAACAAGTCTGTTATGTTGACTTAAAACAACTCCAATTGCAGCTCCACTTGCATCACACCTTACTAGAAATGTCTTACCAAATTCTAGAAAAACTAGAATTGGTTGTCCAGTTATCTTCTCCTTTAACAATCTGAAGCTCTTCTCTGCTTCTTCTGTCCAATTAAAAGACTTATGTCTCTTCTTGACTGTGTCTAAAATCGGTGCACATATCCCACTAAAATTTCTAATAAACTTCTTATAGAAACTTGCTAAACCATGGAAGCTTCTCACCTTGAAGATGTTTCTCGGTGATGGAAATTATCTGATTTCTTTTACCTTCTTAGGATCCATCTTCAATTCATTGGACAAAATTACAAACCCCAAATAAATGAGTTATGTCAGCATAAAAGAATATTTCTTCAAATTTATCAGGAGATTTTCTTGTTGCAACCTCCTCATTACTAGAGTCAAATGTCTCAGATGATCTTCTCTAGTCTTACTGAAGATCAGTATATCATCAAGATACACGATCACAAAATTGCCAATGAAATCCTTGAACACTTCATTCATCAATCTCATGAATGTACTTGGAGCATTCGTTAACCCAAATGGCATGATGAGCCATTCATACAACCCTTCATTCATCTTGAATGTTGTTATATGATGATATCCACTCTTTAAGTCAATCTTGGAAAAAAAATTGCTCCACTTAAGAAATCCATTAAGTCATCCATTCTCGGTAAAGGAAATCTGTACCTGATGGTTATTTTGTTGATATCTCTCAAGTCCTTACACATTCTCCATCCTCCATCTTTTTTTTCACTTATATTGTTTCCACAACACATGGACTCAAGCTTTCCCTTATCAAACCTTTATCCATCAAATATTGAACTTGCTTCTTGACCTCTTCATTCTCTTAAGGTGTCAACCTATATGAAGATTTTTTGGGTATAATTTATCTTGGTATAAGATCGATATGATGGATTATACTCCTTATAGGTGGCAATGATAAGGGCAGCTCATCCACGACTATATCAGCAAAATTCTCCAACAGTTCTTGAATTTCTCCAGGAAAATCCTCCATTGAAGTACTTGTCAGAATGACCTTTGGTTTCCTTACTACAATAAACTGCATTTCTTGTTCTTTCTTGACTTCATTCAAGAGTTCCTTCCCACTCATGAGAAGTATACTCGTGCTGGCTTATTCCTTCACTTTTTTGTCTTCAATTGGCAACAACATGTGTGTTGTACCATTCTTTTCCAAAGTATAGGTGTTCTTCCTTCCATCATGAATGACATTTATGTCAATTTCCATGAAATTCCCCAAAAAAGATGAAAAACATCCATAGGAATCACATCACACAATATCTCATTCCTATATCCTCCTATCTTGAATTCAACTTGGCACTGTTTGGTAACCATTATCTGATGTCCTTTTTGCAACCATGAAACTCTATATGGGCTGGGAGCGTGCAAATGTTTCCAGCTCCAAATTTTCCACCATTCTATGGATACTAGATTTTCAGTGCTTCCACTATCGATTATCACTCTCCAGAACCTATCCTTGCCCTTTCAAGCTATTCCTTTGGGATGGTTTCTCCACTTCCTCCTCTGGTTTCAAGAGAAATTTTCTCATCATCAAAGACCTTCCACTTTCTGCACCTTCTGTTTCAACATTTCTCTTTTGAGCTTCTGAAATGTGAGCCTAGCCTCCTCCTTCTTTCTTCCTCTCAGGGAATTTCCAAGACATGTGTCCTACCTTTCCACAGGAAAAACACTTTACTTCACCTCCTGTGCCTCTTCCTCTTCCACGAGGAAAAGTATTTCTTCCACCAGCATATTGTCTCCCTCTGGAACTTCCTTCTCTTTCTTGGTGACTATGAGGTTTCCTTACCTCATCCTTGGACTTGTGAAATCCATCATGAGTAATTTCCTTGCCTCTATTCAAAATTCTACCTTTGCCCCTCTGGTTTTGTTTCCTTTCCAACTCCTCCTCTGCCTTTAGAGAAATCTAATAAGCATCTTACACATTTCTAATGGTCACCATGCTAATATCGTCCTAAATTTCATACCTCAAGCCGTTAATGTACCTGGCTACTTTTTCATCATCACTTCCCCTATGACCTGCTATAATATTCAAGTTGTAAAACTCTTTAGTATACTCCTTGACTGTCATCCCCTTCTGCCTCAAATTCTGTAGTCTTCTAAACAAATTAATTTGATAATCCTTGGGTATGAATTTGGCTTTCATCTTGGCTACCATTCTATCCTAGCTCTTTATCTTTTGATTTCCTTTGCATCTCCTGTCAACCTGTAGTTCATCCCACTACAGTGCTGCATGCCCTTTCAGTCTTTTGACTACATGTTTGACCTTCTTCTCTTCTTCAATGTATTCATAATCAAAATATCTATCAAGATCCCTGAACCAATAAAGCAACTCTTCTACATCCAGGTTACCTTCATACATTGGGATGTCCATTTTTTCTGTTTTTCCTATCCATGCAACACATTTCAATATTCGTTCCTCTGCAACAACCTCTTCAGTTCCTCCTCCTTCACTTTTGGCCTCGATGATGTCTCCAACATCAGGTGACCTTCTTTGTGTTGTCTCCATGGCATCCAAATGAGCATGAAGGTCCCTCAACTCTCATTCTATAGTTGGGTCAAGCATAGGTCTCTCTGCATGTCTCATTGAAGGCATTGTCTTCTTCTCCCTAAGAGTTAAATTGCTTCTACTGTCTTATGTCTTGTTTAGCCTACAAACAATTTATGTCATGTTTCTCTGATAACACTTGATGCAGTGCCCCACCTCAGCGAGTACTTCTTGACCTCTCGTTCAATGGAAATTTCACAAGACTAGACTAGAATGGTCCTTTGGACCTCTAATAGACCCTAATTACAACTATAACATACACAGGTCCAACTCCTGTACTCACAGGAATTGATTTTGGGCGCAATATTTCCCTCACTTGACCATCGATTGTGACCAAGCACCTACCCAAAGGTGCTTTGTAACTGTGGATTTTGGGTATTTTGATGCGAGCCACTACCGACTCTTCCGATTCCTAATTGACGAATTGATACTCCAACGAGCACTAGCTCCTCTCCTTTGGTCCCTTCCAATGTGATGTTGGGATATGACCTAGGGCCCAAATACTGAGTGCTTCAGGACTTCTCTCTTCTCATCTTCAAAAGATATCTCACCTCTCTTTTCCTAAAGTCCAAGCCACAAATTCTTCTTGTGTTGGATCGATGGTCTACGTCTCCCCATAACCAACGACTTAGATCACCCTTCTCACTTCGCGAAGTCGACACTTCACTCCTCACGATTTTCCTGAATCATGAAGTATCTTCTCCTAATTAAACGGTCGTTGTCGTCTTAAGATATTTCACCTGAAGGGATCTCCATTGTTCCTTCAATGCTTCCTTGATAACTCCTTCCTTTGGAAGTGTTCTACACCGCTACCTCTTCTCAGCTTCAACTCTTGCACACTGAAAATTCTACACCTCCCCTTTGAGTCCTTCAAAGGTTCGACCCTTAGTAACTTTCCTAAGTGCATTTTCGACCACTAGTCTAAAATACTGCTCTTCCTCCTGAGATTTATGAAACTCGAGGGTGACTCAAACTCTTGAGTTCCTTCCTAAGAAATTTTGAAACCTATGCCTTTATCGAGCTTAACCTTCACTGTAAACTCATAATTTATTTGGGTCATGTTCCACACACACCTTGCGAACTTTTCCAAACGTCCTTTCTCTCCCAGAGAAATCTATCCACCTCTATGCACTCCTTGCGACAGAGAATTTTTCAACCTTTCCTCACATGAACGAGTCCAACAAATGACTCAGTCTACGCACCTCCCGCATAATTGCTTTGCAAGGATTGCACCTTTGCTGATAGTGAAACCTTGGTATCCCTCTTGAGATTTTCTGATATTAACTCAAAAACTCATCAACGCACTCCTTGCGGACTAACACTATACTCCTTGTAGGTTTTCTCAGGAATCAAAACAATGGAAACTTATTGTTTCCTCACAAATTCATTCACTCAACATTTATAAGCATAAAAAAACCAAATAACAGAGACTGAAAGAAAATAGCAAACATACCATTCATAAAATGAACACAGTGAACAACACACACCATGAAATTGGATAAAATCATTCTCTATAATATTAATTTGATTGCTTTGTACATAAGGGTTTTTTCAACAACTTCTACAATACTCTCTACAACATATCTCTCTCTCTCTCTTCTTCGCATACAATAATAATCAGACATATAGTTTACATATATTTACAAAGAGGAGCTAATCGAGCTTTCCCTCCTGTTAATATAATGGTAGTTGTGGGAGGTATTTACCCCCACGTGTGAACCTGATGAGAATAGAAGACTCTGGGAAGCAAGAGAAACCCTAATGAGTTGGATAATAACCCTAGAAGCCTTGTCGGATCAAGAAGATAATTTATATTAGGCTATTAGCCTCCAAGAGAAGAAGTCGGCTAGAAATAATAATAATATACTAAACATAAACATACCCAGAAGGAGAAGTCGGCCCCAGAAAAACTGACAGGATTACTATAAATGCATGGTGCCATTTTTCATTTGCAGCATCTCAGGACTGCAGTTTTCCCAGTTGGTGCGTAGGTTTGGAGGAGGGTTGCAGGTGCAGGTGCAGCAACAGCTAGTTTCAGTATTGGCTTGAATATCTCTTGGCTAGGGTTTAAACTATCTGATCAGATTTTTGTGATGCGTTATCCTTGGGGATTGATACGATACTCCTTATTTGGCTATCTAGCCTAGAGTTTTCTTCCGGAGGAATTCTCAATCAAGGTTAAGGTGCTCGGAGGGAGGCTTGAGCCTGTGGTTGGGTGACAAGGGTATTGTCAATGGTAAAACGAGCACACCATCTTCTATATTCTAACAGGTTATGGGCCCACACCCCTTCAGTTAGCCTAAAATGCTGGAAGGAAACATAGCCGCTATATATTGAGCTCATTGAGGAACTGTCGCTAGGGTTACTAGCAGGAGTAGCTTCCAAAAGCACTGCAGCTAGGGTTACCAGCAGAAGCAGTTGTAGAAACCCTAAACCTATTGTCGAGGCACTTTAAGTGACGAGATTGACCTAATCTCCGGATATATCAGTGTGCCCTAGCCAAGCGCATCTCCTGGTACTCTCAGTAGGCCAAGACGTGAAGTTTGGATTTCTGGTCAAATCTAGGGTTTGACCAAGTCAAGCAAGCCATGACGAACTCTATGAAGTCTGAGAACAAGTTAGATGGAGCTTCTAACTTCAGAGCATGGAAGACAAGGATTGACCTCATCCTTGCTAAGAATAAAGTGTTGGACATTGTGAAAGGAAAGATCGTGAAGCCAGAGTTTACAGAAGGAGAAGAGAAGGAACCACATAACGTTGCAGCTATGGAAAAGTTCAAAGACGTTGACATCAATGCCACAAGTATCATAGTGGATTCCATAAAAGACCACTTGATGCCCTACATCTCCCATCTTGACTGATTGAAGAAGATGTATGATGCCCCAACTAATCTCTTCTCAGTTAGAAACATTGGACAAGTTATGAGTCTGAAGAATGAGCTTTGTAACATGAATATGAATGAAGACAACATCATAACATCATACTTTGTAAGGATCTCCTAGTTAAAATATCAACTACAATCTATTGAAGAGATCACTTCAGAAAAGGAATTGGTGAACATAGTACTCAATGGTCTTCCCAAGACATGGGATGCATTTTCCGCAAGCATGAACACAAGGAAGGAGTACCCGACATTTGAAGAACTTTGGACTTGCTGTGCTCAAGAAGAATCAAGGATCAATGCAAAAGAGAAAACTCAAAAGAAGTACGATGATCAAGCCTTCACAACAAGATTCAAGAACTTCAGAAACAAAAAGAAGTTTGGTTCAAGGAGGAAGCCAAATCAAGAGAAAGAAATCTCAGAAATACAATGCTTCAACTGTCAGAAGTACAGTCACTACAGAAATCAGTGTCCCGAGCTAAATAAAAGAAAGAAGAAACACAAAGCATCGATTTTCGAAGAAAAGGAACCGATAAAGAAGACTAAGCAGGATGGAAGAGATTTCTTCTACTAAAAGGTAACAACACTCTTCTTATTTTCTTGTACATATCTTGCTTGCTTCATCTTTGTACATATCTTGTATATCTATCTCTTGGAAGATAATGTGTTCAAGCATAACTATACCTATGAAAGAACAACAAGACAAGGATGAATATCATTAGATAAGACATATGAGAGGATGAAATACAAATCTTGTGGAAGACATTACAAGATAAGACCGAAATAAGAAATCAATCTTGAAGAGACCAGAAAAAGAATTATGACATTCTGTAGAAGACAACAAGACGTAAGCATGGACTCTATTAAACAAGAGAACCAATCATATATTGCAGAAGACAATAAGGATACAAATGAAAGCATGGACTCTATAAGACGGAGGAAACCAATTATATGCACTCTTACATGAAGCAAGGATTAGGAGGGAGCTAATCCTATGATCCATTGAAGATGACAAAATGTATATATCCATGGTAGCAGCCATGAAAAACATAGTACGTGTTCAGCTGAACCGCAAAAGTAGACCTCTTCAAAGAGAAGCCTTAAAGTATTACTGGTTGTCCATCTAGATCCGTGAACTGATGATGAAGATAAGAAGTGGAATCTCTAGAACATGAAATCTAAACGAAACTCCATAAACCCAAGAGATAATGAAAAACATGAAGAAGAACATGAAGATTCCAAGAAAGAAAGAAGAACTAGAACAACCAGTCATTGTATCAAGAATCATAAGATTACCAGCTTGATATGAACTCACTAAAATCAATCAAGCATAAGAACTGAAAGTTGCGATGAAGAAAAATGTACGTAAGACTTATGAATGAAAGCATTGCGAGATCTAGAATGAGAGGTTCTCTCAGATGGAGGGAGAAGACTATGATGATTGATTATTCTATTACACCAAACTTATCTCTATATAAGTCATTATATTATCCGCAACATCCATGAGTCAGAATTCTACATCAGATGAATGCAAAGAATGTTCTCCAGAAGAAATTAAGTAAAGAGCGCATGCAGAGAAATCTCAAGACTTTGAGGGATACCAGAAAGATACTCCTGTATGCAGATAAGAAGAAGACAACTTGGTGGAGAATCTCCAGTGCACAACAGAAGCGTGGTGAATATTTCCTATAACATCAAGATGACTATTCAGAAGATTAGATCTCATGATGACAGAAGAGGTGCCACATGGATATGTTCCATTCCTCCAACTATGATATACTCTATAGTTCACATCTACAAGAAGCCTTCACAGTGTTCCAGACTACAGTACAAGCATTATATTATCCATGATGAAGTCCAAAAAGGAGAAAGTGATTCTCCAATACATATCTCCACAGATGAGCAGATAAGCATACATTTTGGTAAAGCCCATATTCAAGATGAAAGAACTTGCATACTCAAGCTAGAGCTCGTGGAAATAAC
>WSFP011421262.1:0-22932 GCA_009831015.1 Picea engelmannii | reverse complement strand
GTTGCAGGTCACAGTATATGGCTTGGGAACAACCCAATGGATAAGGCACCTGGTCTACTATTCGTTGCTACCTCACAGGGAGGATATCATCCCCATTGGAGCCAGTTATTAGCACCATGATTTTCATAGCTAAGGTTAGAGGTTTGTCAGTAGTTTGCAAAGTCATGATTTGGTATTGAGAAGACCAATGCATTCTAGGTTGATTCATTGAGTGTGTGTGCGTACCTTTAAAGAGTTTTGTCTCATAAAATGCTGTCAAGGTCATTGGGTTATTTTCAAATAAAATGTAATTGGCATGTAGAAAAGAGAATATGTCCCTTAATATGAGAATGAAATTTGAGGATGAATATATAGGGAAGTTAGAGTTGCTTGCAGAGGTGGATGATATTTAGGTTCATTCCTGCACCATTTTTGTTTTTTTGAGAAACCCTAAAAAATACACCAGTTTTGAGTATTGTTTTTTGGAAAACTGCATTGTACAGAGTTTGCGTAGCAACCTGGTGCTATGCAAATTCTGCAGGCATGTTTAAAGATGACAAATGTTGGAAAATGATTGGTGTTTGTCCCAGAAATCATGACCAGCCTCCACATATGTTGAAACAACAATTTGGGTGAGCTTTGAAGCGAAAAACTAGCTACATTGTGCAAAGTGCACTACGCAAATGTTGAAGGTCCCATTTACACAGCACATCAAATCAATTCGCTACTCAAAGATAGATTGGAGCCTTTTCATTGCTCAGATATCTCCAATATCCTTCTCCAGTTTTCCAAGATGAATCATATCAGTATTAAAGTCGAAAATGTGTTGGATATCTCTTTTGTCAAAATATCATGCTTAAAACATAGCTCATAATGTTCATGTGGCTGCACTACAAAAGTTTGGAATTGTTGATCAAGTAGTGAATGATCTTGTTCAAATAAAACTTGGTAACTTTGATGATATGAATGGTGAAAAAAAAATACAAGGAACAATTAATATCCAATATGAGAATATTTTGATGGGAAGAAAAGAAGGGAAATTGTGGCAAGTAACATTTCCTCGAGATGAATCAGAAATGGTCTCCTAGACATATTTTGAGTCCACTATAGAAGAATTTATTCATTTGGTAAGATGGTAACCAAAGATATACATCAATTAATTCAGGTTTGAAGAGTCTATCTGAGTACAAAATTAGCAATTAAATAACAAGTTTACATTTTGTGGGAAAATAACATTGTACAGAACTTGCTTAGCGACCTCACACTACGCAAGTGTTGTAAGTACACAGAAGGTTAAAGGAAAATGGGAAATGCTCGAGGGATGATAAAAAAAAGTCATTTTCAGCCTCTATAAGTGTTGCATCCACAACCTAAATGATTTTTTTTGAAGAAATCAAGCACGCTACGCAAGTTCTGGAAATTATTGTTTTTGCAGTCAACTTCAAGATTGTGTTTTGAACAACTGGAGATGTTTTTTGAAAAACAAAAGAGGATTTTATCAAGATCAAACCCAATAACAAAAGACTCTCTCATTTGTTACACAAGTTTCATAGTTTGAGAGATTCGAATGAATCTTTATGGCCCATTTTTCCAGATTCTATCATTTAATGTTTTCCTATTTTAGTCATCATCTTTGGGTGCGGATCCCAAGAATATGGAGAAGAATTTTCAAAAACTAGAAGACATTTTTCTCAATAAAGGGTTCAACTCCAAAAACCTCTCCATGTTTTGTAACATATATTTTTATTCGAGAGATATGATGTTATCTTTGATCCCTATTTTCCAACAAAACGAATTTTTCTATTTTTAGCAAGTAGTTTACAAATTGTCTTCTTTTTTATGTAATCCAATGCAAAATCATAGGATAGTAAGGTATTTCGACTTATCTAGCTTATTAAGGGTGTTTATCTATATATTTGAGCACTTTGAAGGTGCAAAGGGGGGGGGAGGGGGCGAGTTGGGAGAACTATAGTATTTTTATCTTCATTGTAAATTTTTGAATCTAAATGAAATGATAATGCAGAAGTCATGAACCTTCATTAAAACAATTCTAATGGTGATGAGATGACAGTGTGTTTCTTATATTTTTTATGTATCTCTTTTGTCCCGACTTGCATATCATTTTTTCCTATGTTTAAATTGATATTTAAGAGTGTATAATTCATCTAAATGGTGCTCTAGACTCAAAGAATTTAAAATTTGTCATGTCTTCCTAACTAGGTCAAAATTCATCTATATGGTGCTCTGATTCTATTATGTGTTTCCTTTTTCCTCTTTCACCCCATACAACAAATTCAAAACTGAATTTTTCATCCACCTAATTTATCCTTTGTTCCTTTGAAAGGTTCTACCTACCAGTCATTTTTTTCATTTGTTTTCAGGGTTTGACTCCATAGCCTAATGGTATTTTTCCTTTTTCCCAACCAAAACCCATTTTCTATCCTATTCTCATCAATGATCTAGCCATTGTACTGATTATATAGCCTGTCATTATTGAATGAGCTATAAAGAGTGAGACCTCTCTAGGTTGGAAGGGCTAGATTTCAGCCTGTAAGTTGGTTTGTGGTTATCTCTGTGACTTGCCTCCACAACCAGAGAAATTTATAGAGTGTTAACACAAGGTACAAGAATGTGATCGGCACAAAGTGGGTCTTCAGAAATAAATTTAATGAATATGGACAGGTTACCAAGACCAAAGCTAGATTGGTATGTAAAGGATATGCAAAGGTTGAAGGTATCGTCTTTGAAGAGTATTTTTCCCTAGTCGCCAGAATGGAAGAAATTATATTGATCCTATCTTATGCATGCTCCAAGAATATTAAAGTGTATCAGATAGACATAAAATCATCCTTTCTTAATGGGGAACTTGAAGAAGAAGTCTACATTGAGAAACTAGAAGGATTTCAGTTGTCAAAGAATAAAGATTATGTGTGCAGATAGAAGAAGGCATTGTATGGTCTAAAACAAGCCCCTAGAGCATGGTATTCTAGACTGGACAGATATCTACAACAAAAAGGGTTCAGAAATGGAAATGCAAACATCAACCTCTACATCAAGGTAACTCAAGATAGTATTTTATTAATTGAAGTTTATGTTGATGATATTATTTTTGAAAGTGATGATGACAGGTTAAGCCAAAAAATTTCAAAGGATATGCAGAATGAATTTGAAATGTCATTACTTGAATAACTATCCTTATTTCTGGGTCTTCAGATATGTCAAAGCAACCAAGGAATTTTTATTTCTCAAAAAACGTATATCATAGAAACGCTAAAGAGGTTCGGAATGGAATATTGTAAACCAGTCAATACTCCTATGCAAACCAATTGAAAATTAAGTAAAGATGATGATTCAAAGTCTATAGATTAGAGGCAGTAGAAATCAATGATTGGAAACTAACTTTATGTGACATCATCCAGAACAGATGTAATGCGGACAGTTGGATAGGTGGCATGATTTCAAGAAGCACCAAAGGAATCACATGTTCTAGCAGTAAAAAGGATATTCATATATCTCAAGGGTACATAAGAGTTTGTATTATGGTATCCAAAAGGAAAGGATCTATCACTTACTGCCTACACAGATGTAGATTGGGCAGGTTGCATTGATGAATGACAAAGCACCAGCGGAGTAGAGTTCTACTTGGGTGAGTGCTTACTATCTTAGATAAGAAAGAAACAATCATCAATATCATTGTCTACAATTGAAGCAGAGTATATTGAAGCAACAACATGTTGTACATAGGTTCTATGGATGAAACAAGATCTGACAGATATACAGGTTGAGTATGATGATCCCATTCAAATATATTGTGATAATAAAAGCACCATCAATATCTCAAGAATCCAGTGATGCACTCCAAGAAGAATCACATTCCAATAAAGTATCACTTTTTACGGGAATAAGTTGCAGAGAATATCATCATATTTGAATATGTGGGAACGAAATAACAAGTTGTAGATATCTTTGCAAAACCGCTTCCAAGGGAAGCCTTTGAGTATCTTCACCAGAGACTTGGAGTAATTTCTACTTAAAAATGAATGAATTTGAATGATTATTTTATATGTCTTAGATTTACATGAGGAAGCACCATAAAGAGGACGGTTCAGGTTGGGAGAGAAATTTCAAGAAGAGTTCAGTCAAGGGGAGCATAACCAAGGAAAGTTTAGTTAGGGGGAGTAGCCCCAGATGGGAAGTTACCTTTTCCATTGATGTCAAAGGGGGAGAGATTAATAAGATGTAGTATAGAGAGTTAGATGCTTGGAGAGAGAGCACATGGGCATGTTTCCAGGGGGAACGATGGTCACAGGGGGAGCATGAGCGATATGACTTCAGTTTTGCATCAGAGTGTTTCCATTAATTCCAAAGGGGGGGAATGTTGATTAATTGGGTTGGTTTTCATTTATGGAAACCCTTGAAGAAAGTATGATAGAAAATTATGGTATCCCCAACAATATGTTTATGGGACTTCAGTTTGATTGATGTATAATGGTATTAAGGTTAATATATTTCCAGGTAATACTATTCTATATGGATAGTACATGTCATTCCATTTCCGTTGATATGTGGAATGTCACATAACTCCTCACGGTTAGAGATTTATGGCCTTGTGAAGTTGGAGAACCCTCATGAGTTATCTAGAAGGTAAAATAAGTCAAACTATTCTAGAAGCTTCTAGAAAAAGTTGACTAGTCAAGTGGGTGAAACTAGGAGTTAATCATGGCTTAAGTTGTTGCAATAAGAAAATAATTAAAAATAATTTATTTGCAACTAGAAGTGGAGAATTTACTATTTGTATCAAAGTGGGTTAGAAGTGGACAAGTGGTTAGAAGTGGGTTATCCCTAAAATAGTAAAATTGGGTTAAGTTGGTTAGAAGGTAACCCCTTGAGGAAACTAAATGGAAGTATAAATAAGAGAGAAAGGCTCTCCTATTATCACCTTTTAAGAACATTGAATATCTATTATTGTTTAAGGCTTAATGTAGGTACTCATTGATACATTTGAAGTTACGCAAGTCTAAGGTAGCATGAAGGGTTGATGACGAAAGTTTTGGAATTGTAGAAAATACTAAAAAAAAACCTAGTTTTTTAGGTGTATGCAGGCTGCAGTGGAGAAGGGTACGTACATAAGTGGGATGGAAGTATAATAGGGCATGTACATGTGGGAAAATCCATAAAAACTTGAGAATATGAAGATGTTGGGTCTCTAAATTCTAAAATCAAGCTCCCAAGAAGGTCTACAGTGATCAAGTACAACAGATCTATCTACAAGTTCGAAAGGTATGTCTTATTTCTATGTGTAGTTGGATTTTGTTGTCTACATGAGAAGTGGTTATGGGGGTTTGAGGATTTTCCATAGAGAGTTTATTGGTTTTATGGCACTTGTTGTATAAGTCAGATCTACAGAAATACAATGTTGATATAATTATTATCTATCATTGGAATATCTTGTTAAAGATGAGGCACATCTTGTATTTCTTGGAACATGGTTATGGGTTTTTGTGGTGAAAGGTTGAGAGCTTGTATTTGTGAAGTGGTTGATGTATTGATAGGTTGTATATTAGTAAGGGTTTGATGTCTAGTCCATTGGAGGGTTATTATACTTGTTCATGATTATACACACTTGTATGGCACATGAATAGAGAGATATAGATGCACTTGGTTAAGGGATATGTATGAGGATGTATGCATAGGTCACAACTATAGTATAGACACAATGACATGTTGCAGGTTGGTGTGACAGAGACAACAAAGGGTCTGAATTTTTCAGGAAAGAGAAAACCCTAGTTTTCATAAGGCGTACACATGCTACAGTATAGACAAGTCTCGTACATATGTAGGCTACAGTATAGACAAGTCGTGTACATACGTGAGATGCAACACAGATAGGTCGTGTACCTATTGGGTTTTTTTGTTATAGGAAGGTTATGGGTATAGGTTGATCAAACGTCTTTGGTACAGGTTGGTTATAGGTTGTTGTAACAATTTAGTATAGGTTTACAATGGTATATCTCACAGTGACAGTGTGGAAGTGGTTTCATCATTTCAATTATATTTCAGGGAGGTAGGATGGGGCAAGGATAGGTGGTTGTAGCCACCTTCCTGTTGTAACCGAAGAACATAGGGGGTTGTATCCTCCTTCTGGTTGTAGCCAGAGAATTGGAAATTTGGAGATTCCCTCGGGTTGTATCCTGAAAATATAGGGGGTCAGAGCCTCCTTCTAGTTGCAACTGGAGAACAAAGGAATTTGGTGCTTCCAATGAATGTAATTCTTAAATACATATAAGAAAAAACATTATGGGTTTTATCCCACATTAGTTTTCCACGTAAAAATATGGGTGTATTATGTATGTGTATGATTGTTCATTGTTCATGGTATATTTACTCTGTACTTATTGCATGATAATGCTATATTGATCATAAAGATAAATAAAACTTGCATATTGTGGTTAAAAGGATTAAAAATCTCTATTATTGATTCACCCCCCCTCTCAGTAATCCAACACATGCATGACAAAATGAGATTTCTTTGGGTTTAAAGATATTCCATACCTTTTGCACTTTTTAAATGTAGGTTTGAGGTGATGCAAGTGTTCATCATCAGATTTTGAGAAAATAGTAATATCGTCTAGATATATTACCATGAATTTGTCTTTTTCTTCCACAAACGCAATG
This sequence comes from Picea engelmannii, assembly GCA_009831015.1. NCBI lineage: Eukaryota > Viridiplantae > Streptophyta > Pinopsida > Pinales > Pinaceae > Picea > Picea engelmannii. Next base: position 16,278 of record WSFP011421262.1, on the reverse strand, counting down.
TCCATTTCCCTATGAAAAGTGGCCCCTGAGTTCATAAAACCAAAGGGCATCTTGTCATACATGAAAGTTCCCCAAGGAGTAGTGAAAGTAATCGTGTTCTTATCTTGTTCAAACACTAATATCTGATTATATCCAAAGTATCCATCCAACATGGAAATTATTTGAGAACCCACTTCTTTCTGCGGAATATGATCTATCTTGGGTAATGGATAATTGTCCTTCAGTGAACACTTGTTCACATTTCTAAAATCCACACACAACCTTATTTCACCATTATTTTTTCTGACAGGTACACGATTGGCCACCCACTCTGTGTATCTAAGAGGTACTATGATATTTGCATCAAGCAATTGTTTCACTTATTTTTCAATAATGGGCAACAAAATAAGGTTAAATTGTCTCATTTTTTGTCTAAAACACTTAGAGCCTACTTTTAGAGGAATTTTATTCTAAATACTTTCTATGTCAAAAATATTAAGATCTTCATATGACCAAGAAAAAATATCAACAAATTCCTTCATAAGATTTACATACCTGATCCTTTTCTCCTCTGACAATGCTTTGGAATTTTTTCTAATATTTGGATTTGTATCAGTCCCAATATTATAGTCAAAAACATCCTTTTCTTGGATTTGAATTGAATATTTCTTGGAGACATCATTACTATCAAAAAGTATTTCAAGTGGTACCACACCCTTTGGAATGTGATTTGTCTTCAATTCTACAATCTTATGTCCTGCAATTTTATCCTGAAGAGGAACATCCGATTGAATTTCTGCATCGTCATCCTCATTTTCATGATCAATACAGATTGTGGAAAATTCATCGAAATCTTCTAAAAACCTTTTCAATTCCTGATCGTCATTGAAAACCTACCAATATTTGATGTTATATTGTATTGAAGGTCTATTCCTTACTTCAATTTCATATCTTATATTAGAAAATATAGGAGTCTTGAATTTATTGGTTGTCAAGGCTAAAGAATATGCTTGTTGGTTTAGACCAAGAAAAAAACCCTAAAGAATACTATTATATTATATTTGTTAAGATGGCCCTATTGTGTCTTTGTAAAATTCATCCCTATTGTGCCTTAACAAGTTAAATGAAAAATAAAAGGGTAAATTGACAGGCCGGACTAGACCTAATTTTAGGTTGTCCAAACTATTATTTATAAGGGAGTTTAGCACCTCATTTGAACATACAACACACTAGCTCTGCAACTAATAATAGTAAGTGCGCAAGTCGTAGAGGGAGATACTACTGCAGCTAGAAGGTGACATTGTGGAGAGTCTTGGTCTACTTCTCAGTTATATCTTGGTTATGTGGTGCACTACTCTTCCCTAGTCAAGGGTTTGAGGAGGATCTTTTTCTTTTTTAGTTCTCTCTTGGAGAGAGGCATTGCTCTTGGTTGGTGAATATATATTGAAAATGTTTGATGGGTTTTTCCCCCTAGGGGGTTTTCCCAGGGTAAATCTTGTGTATGTTGTGAATGTTATTGTTTCAGTGATACTTTATATACATTTATTGTGATAATGGTTTAAAAACATTAATCACAAATACATAATCTATGCTAGTATGTAAATGCGTCAAGAAGCATCAAAGTTTACTTACCCTACTGTACCCCAAGCCTGGCCCACCAGTCTAGGAAGCTAGTAAACGAACACTAATATAATTAACTTCTTAAGAAAAAAAATCAACATGGTATGAGAGAGGGCCTGAAAGAAGTAATTTTCAAGGAATAGAATAACTTGTTGAAGAAGCTAAGAGTATAGGAAGAATATTATAACCCTAGTGCACCTTTTCCCTGGAAAAATTTTCAGTTTTGGACAAGCTTTCGAAATTAGGGTTTTTGCATAATAGGCTTTCTGTATAAACCCTAAAAGGTGATGTCATCCACCTTGCTTTAGGATGTTTGGAAAAGTAATACCATCTAGGAGTTCTCCCTAGGAGGGCACATATAGTCCTCAGATCAGAATTCTGAAATTTGAAGATTGAGAAATTAGGGTTTCCTCATAAAACCCTAGGTTTCCAGTACCAGTTGTAGTTGCAGTATCAGTGTGTTGGCAACCCTACATGTTTTCACTTTTTAAAAGAGACAAATGATAATTTATGTAGCTTCCTACATGTGGTCATGGGGTTATTGCTTTTCAAAAGTAGCTTTGAACTGTAAATATGATATTTCGATTATTCCTAGTTTTTTCTTCCTCTTCATTTTCGTGCTTCGTTCATGACTGAAAACATGAACGAAACACTAAAACTTATAATTGTATCACCATTTTTTTAAGGTTTATGAAAGCTAGATGTCTTTATAGATTTTTTTTTTAATGAAGGCTATTTTGCTATGAATCTCATCTTGTTGATTGCTCTAAAGTGGCTCATCGATTGTAAAGTGGGCTTTGATTTTTGTTTGTGTAAAACACCAAGAATCCTTTAAACTTAAACTAGGTTATATATCATTGAGGCTCTTGGCAATACCTATTCCTATCAATAAACTTTGGTTCACGAAATTTCTCCTTACCTAAACCTTATAAATCAACTCCACTTTGTTGCACGATGATAAAATTTGAATGAACCTTGTTGTATCTTATACCCTGTGGGAGGTGGCAGTCTGACAACGATAAGCCCATCATTTCGGTTTAAGTCTTGGGTTTCGTATGTAATATTGACACTCATTTCGTAAAATTATTTTTTTGTTACAAAACCCCTTTTCATGCACGCTAGGGTATTGATGAGTCTCATGTCTGATATTTCACTCTGGTCTTCTCTGTCCTAGAAACCTTCCATACTCACTGTGTTTTTTTGTCTACCTTCTAAACCTTCATGGCCCTGGTCATAAGGATTGAACCCAATGGCTTGCAAACCTTGGTCCTATGTGATTATTCAAGGGAGTACCTTAAGGGTCAAGGTTGGCTTGAATTTCTTGAGAAATTTCAGGGTTTTAACTTGCAAACCGCTCAGGAATTTGCCCTTTCTTTTGATGGCTTCCGAGCCAAGGTAGGAGACATTTACGTCGAGGTCACAGAGGAATTTTTATGCCAAGCAACAGATCTTCCACTTAGCGGACATAAGTGGTTTAAAAACGCCAAGGTCGAGGAGGTACCGTGGAGCCTGTTCTTCACCTCTAGGAAAATCAATTGTTGTGATAAAGCTATGCCTATATCCTTGTTGAAAACTTGGTGGCATGGTTTGCTAGCAATCCTGAGACAATTAGTGACATGCGAGGGTCACTGTGGTATTGTTTTCCTGTATCACATATGTTTGTTGATGAATTTCATCAGGTTTCAGTTAAATATGCCCTATTATTTATTGAGAAGCTTGTATAAGATGGCGAAAAGGTATAAGAGACAACATTTAAATTCCAGTCTGTTTCATCACGGTTTGATAAAGATAATGTTAGTTCATCAACTAAAGTTTCAAAATTCTAATTGGGAAGCCTTCCTAATTCAAAATGATTTTGTTACACCTAGTCCCGTAGAGGTTTATAAGCCCATGATGGAAGAAATCACAATCCCTGCCAATAACAAAGCAGTTCTTTCACCCAAAGAAGCCTGTGATAGGCTCATCCTTGACAAGCCTATTCCCGAGCAAACAAATACTGAAAGGACAAATTTTTAATTGCATAACCATGAACAACAGGCCTACCCTGACACTTCAGCTAAAAACAAAAACAGGCCTTCATGCAAACTGTCTAAGGGTGACATAGATATAGGGATTAAAAATAAAATGGCAGGAAGGATAATTTCTAGGATCCTATGAAATAAATCGCACTCTCATATGAGCTCAATCGAAACGATCGAGGTCAATGAGAGCTTTGACTCTAAGATCGATAGGTTCTTGGCAGAAGAAGACCCTAACTACCTCAAACCAGATCTCAGTCAAGTCTATAATTATGTAGATAATTTGCCTCCCTGCCTGAAGCACAACCAAGGCTTCTCAGGTATCAAGTTCGATAAAAATCCCATAGGCAATAATGGAGACATTCTGACACTCGGTTGTGGACATCCTCAAGCAGCTATCACAGATCCACGATGTGATGTTTGTCTATTTTGGATCGAGAAGTATTTTACAGACATACCTATTCTTCAATTTCAAATCAAAACCCTCACTACTCAGATCAATTCATTAAAGTATGAAAATCATAGAGTAAAGTCCATTGTCCAAAGGCAAGGCAAGCGATTGAAAAGGACTGGGAACATAATAGTAAAGAATGTTGAGAGTGTTACAACAGTTGTTAATTCTGAGATCCTGTGAACCAAATTTAGCATGCAGTTAAGAGGTAAATATTTGATTGATTTCTTTAGTTGTATTTTATTTATTTTCTTTAATTACATAGATTTAATTAGATTTTTGTTGTTAAAATAAAACTAGATACAAAATCAATTGATTCTATAGCCAGTTTATATTCATTTGAATTTGTGGAAACCATTGGTCATAATAATATCTAAACTCCTTTATTTTTCTTTTTTCTTTTAGGATATCAAGTAATCAATGGTGATCTCATGATGTGGACTATTTCTGACCTCATTTGGCATATCGTTTGTAAAAAAAATAGGTTTTTTTAGTTTTGAGAGATATAGTGTGCTATGGAGTGGCTATATTGCCCCCTATTTTGTAATTAACAAATCATTTTTGAGATTTAATATTATCCCACAAGATAGGATGTTTATCTTCTCTAAACTCTTTAAATACTTGTGATTTCTATAATGATGGCATCCTCGCCTGGGGCAAAATATGGACTTTTTGATCAACAGACTTTAATGGAACAACAATACACATTTTGGCTTTAGCTTCTTGTGGGTGGTGTCTTCATTAAGTTTATGTTCATCTTAATATTATAATAAATTGTGATAGCTTTAGTCTGCATCATTTATTATGTTATTGGGATAATTCCTTTATGAATGTTGTCCATAAAAAATGCTTCAGATATAAATTTTGTGATCATCTATTCAGCTTTAATTACAGGGTTTCTCCTTTAATTTATGTTGATAGATTAAATACAAGGATTTTTGCTAACGGATTTTTCTTAATGCAACTTCTTGTAATTATAAGATCACAGTAACTATTGGTATCATTCTATCTACTATTTAAATTTAGTTGCCAACATAATTGTTTTGCATTTATCCAGAACAGACTTAAGGTTCAGTGCAGGTTTTCCTCCTAAACAAGGTGGTTAGATGTTTTTTGATCACACAGATATTTGGATGCATATCATTAGTTCATTAACGGGTTAGTTTAATTTCATTTTTCTGTTATTTATTTTATCATTGAAATTCGAATGAAAAGTTTGGCTTTTGACTGGCTTTACGTTTCTGTTTCATAACAATTTTATTACATTAGTTTAAGACTTATAAAGGAAAAATAAAAAATATTTTTATGTGCTTTCTTTATCTTCTTTTACCAGGCAGTCATTTTACATTGAGTTTAGTGAGTTTAGATTAAAACTTGCAACCTGTAAATAATGTATATAAATGAGATTTATCTATATTTTGCATAAATACGTCTATTACAGTCACATTAGAACATATGTACATACATATATATAGTATTTAGTAATTATTTATTATTTATTTTCTTTTATTCATCTCTTTTAGGATTCCTAGATTGGCCAATGGAGCCATTAAACCCGTCAGAATGAGTTATACCAAACGGCTTGGGTTACTTAGACAACCCCAGACCGGACTTGCTCTTCCAATTGATGGACGATCATTTTCGCCCGTCAACAAATGGCGCTAGAAGGAGGGCCTGAACATGATTGATGGGACATGGAGGTCGCAAGACTCATCCCCCACATACCCACTCCCCTATAGTAATAGGGAGGCATTCTGACAACAACGTTACTTCTCAAACAACAACTACCTCAAACAAAAATCCACATATTGTCGTTGAGCCAGTAACACCAAACTCGCAAGCGTCTGACGTACAACAAATTGTTCACCAGTCACTTCTAAGGACACACGGTGCTTTGGCCCATATCAGACAACCCGGTCAGCCACTGAATCAACCCCTAGAATTTTATGATATCAGAGAGAAACTTGAAGGCACTGGTTTTCTCCCAAACCCCACAGATCCAGGTTACATCCCCACTTCTGCAGCTGGAGGATCTAGTATCCCACCTTCACCACCTCATTCATCTCCTTCTTCGGAAGAAGAAGAGTCATCTGAGGAAGGCAGTTCTTCATCTCAGCCTTTGACACCACCTACGCCCATGGAAAACCCAAACAATCCCACCAGACCCTGGCTTGATCAATATGTTGTGGCCATACTTAGACCCCAACCCCCTTTTCCTAAACATCCCGAGAAGTGGCTACCTAAATTTTATCCAAACTCTAAGAAAATCGTCGAGAATCACATAAAGAAATTCATGCTAGCCATTAGACTCCAAAGCGTAGAACATGAAGATGTAGTATGTAAAATTTTTCCTTATACGTTTGAAGGCAATGCCTCTACGTGGTATTTTTCCCAACAACCCCACACCATTGTATCTTGGGACAAATTTGAGTCCTGTTTCCTTGAGAAATTCGGAGATGATAAATATCCCAAAGTCTTAGTCATGGAACTCTCTAGCTTAAAGATGAACCCTAAGGAAAAAATAAAAGATTTTAATCAAAGGTTCCTCACATTAAACAATCGAATCCCCATTGATTCAATGCCCACTAAAAATCTCATTGTCGCATATTACACCAAATCCCTACACCAGAGTATAGCAATTTGGGTTAAAAGGTCTAAGAAGGAAACGTTATTGGAAGCCTTCGAGGAGGCAAGCCAAATCGAGAAAGATATTCTAACCCTAAAATATAATCTTAGCAATGAGGCCAGAGATTATCCCATCTTCTAAGAAGAAGATAGAAATTCTTCATAGACCTCCCCAAACCAAAACTCAATCAGAGAGTTCAGATCTGGAAAGTTTACACAAGGTCGTCCAAAAATTGTCAAATCAAGTCGTGGATTTAAGGAGATCGACTGAAGAAGCATCTTCAAGCAAAGGGACTTAAAAACCCCATTTTAGAAAACCTTTTTCCCCAAACCGACCAAGCCCAAACCTTGAAGGTATGAATCTCGAAAGCTTACAATACGCTATACAGACAATCCTTGAAGCACATGATAACTTAGTTCCCCCTGAGATTTCCGAAGATGTAGTTGAAGAAGAAACAGTCAAAGAATATGAATCATCTCCCAATATATTTGGGCATTTTTTCGACAACATCTTTCAAGCTAATTTTGAAACTGTCCATCCTTACAATACCAGAAGCAAAACTCAGAATAAACCCTCTTCTAAAATTGGAACTAATACGCCTCAAAAACAATTTAAGCAAACTGAAACCAAACAGAATTCAACAATCCCAAGTTTAGAGTGTGATTTAATTGAAGACCTAAAGAAACTTAGAGATAATATTTATGTTTATGAACTATTCAAATTTTCTTTTCTTCTACAAAAAATGCTTCAGAACATCGCAGAAAACAGCAAAAACAACAATCTGAATAGCAAGAAAATTGTGTAAATTAGCCCTAAAACACCTCAAACGGTCCCTACTAAAACAACACCAGAACCCACGAATAAAAGAGACCTTACTGTAAAAAGTGTATCAAATGTAGATAAAGTAATTTTAGGGACAACAACTAAAAATCAGCAAAGTACTATTGTTAATACTCGCAAAAATGTCCCACCTTTTTTATTGACTTTTTAAATTTTCAATAGAAATGTACATAACTGCATGGTAGATTATGGTGCATCATCAAATGTGATGCCTTGGTCTATCTGCAAAAAAGTCAATGCTAAATTTCAACCTTCTAGTCTGAAGATTATTCAGCTCGATCGGACCAATGTCAAGGTAATAGGTGAATTAAAAAATGTCCTTGTTAGGCTATCCTCTAATCCTAAAGTTCACCAGATTATTGACATCATTGTTGTTGACATCCCTGAAGTATATGGTTTATTTTTAAGAAGGGATTAGTCCGAACAGTTGCATGGGTACTTTTCCATAGACTGGTCCCATTTGTGGCTTCCAGAGAACGGGAAGCCTAACAGAATCAACATTAATTGTGAACGTTACCTCAAGCACACTGTCACCGACTTAAATGACACTAATGAACCATTTACTGCTTCCACTAATCCACCTGAAATGCAGTGAATGAACGCCTTTTTCGGTAACTTCATGGAGGAAACTTCCACCATCACTGACCCGAAACGAAAATCGTAACTCGTGGCATGCACACAGTCAGCAGCTCCACCTAATGTATCTAATACGGCCGATGAAGCTCACATATGGTCTCTCTACTTCGATGGATCTAAATCTAAAGAAGGAGTTGGCGCAAGAGGTGTACTTATTGACCCAATAGGTAACAAAAATTTGAACTCCTGCCGATTAGAATTTGAATGCACGAACAACACTGCTGAATACGAGGCACTTCTGCAAGGAATCGGAAAGGTAGTAGATTTGAAAGTGCAAAACTTAATGGTATTCGGTGATTCAGAAATAGTGGTCAGATAGGTAAGAGATTCCATTCATTTCCTATCACCACACCTGAAAAGTTATCAAGCCGAGGTATGGAATCTAATGCACAAATTTTTCACATTTAACATTAAATCCATTCCAAGATTAAATAATTCCTAGGCTGACTTGTTAGCTAACGTCACTTCCAAACTTTTTCCCGCGGAAGGTATTTCTCCGAATGCATTTTCGATTGAGTTGTTGTTCGGACCATCAGTCCTAGACAACATCACTAACTAGAGAGTGTTCGATGATGATCAATAGATCATCAGTTTCTTGCACATGGAAGAAACTTTCTGAGGTGCGGTGATCGATGAGGGTACCCACGAAGAAGACCTCCACAATTTTATGGTAATATCAGACCCAAGGTCTCCCGAATCGACATCAGATCTAGTAAACTCTATCCCAAAATATGTGGTAAGATTAGAAAAGTTTTATGATTTGCATGACAAATTCAGGAAATCGGTAAATTGTAAAACGAATAGTTCCTCCCTGACCCTTGAAAAAGTAAATATGGGAACTAAATATAATCCACAATGCATCAATCTTGGAACGGGATGTTTCGAGCAAGAGAAATCAGCCTTTATAAAAAAATTTAAAGAATTTAAGGATGTCTTTGCTTGGACATACAATGATTTAAAAACTTTTGACCCTAACATTATACAACACATCATCCCCATGAAACCCCAGACTCAACCTTTTCAACAGAAGCTCAGAAAGATGCACCCCAAACTCGAACCAGTGGTCAAGAAAGAACTAAACAAACTATTGAATGCAAAAATAATCTTCCTAGTAAGACAGACACAGTGGGTATCCAACCTTGTCCCTGTGAGGAAGAAAAGTGGCGAAATACGACTCTGTGTTGATTTTCAAAACTTGAATCGAGTGTCTGACAAAGACAATTATCTTGTTTCTCTGATGGAACAAATTCTCCAGCAGGTATCCAGTTCTGAAAGATTGTCACTACTAGGCGGTTTTTCAGGGTACAACCAGGTCCTCATGTCTCCGCCAGACTAGTTGAAAACCACTTTTTGTACTCCATGGGGTACCTACGCCTATAGAAATATGCATTTTGGGCTTATAAATGCAAGGGCCACTTTCCAGAGAGCGATGGATATCATTTTCCGTGGTCTAATCAATAAATCTATAGTGGTCTATCTCAATGACGTCATTGTTTTCTCCAAAAATAAAGAGGATCACTTATCTCATCTAAGATCTGTTTTACAATGTTGTCGCAAGTACGACATCTCTCTAAATCCTAAAAAATATGTCTTTGTAGTGGCACAAGGGAAGATGCTTGGATTCATAGTATCCAATGAAGGGATGATCATTGATCCCAAAAGAACTCAGGTCATTTCCAAGCTTCCTCCCCCCTCTTCCAAAAAATCTATGCAATCTTTTCTAGGTCAAATAAATTTTGTCAGAAGGTTTGTCCCGAGTTTTTCGAAAATGGTGAGGCCATTGCAAAACTTAATAAAAAAGGATGTTCAATATCATTGGGGACCATAGGAAAGTCAAGCTTTTGACTCCATTAAAAAATCCATAGTTGAAGATCCCTCCCTAATGAGCCCTGATTTTTCACATGATTTCACTCTTTATACTTTCGCCTCTGATCGATCTTATGTCGTTATACTGACCCAAAAGAATGTTGAAAACAATGAAATTCCCATTGTCTTTATGAGTTCAGCCTTCAAGGGGGCGGAGCTTAATTACCCAGCTGTAGATCAATAGGATTACGCTATTTTCAAAGCGGTAAAACATTTTCGATCATATCTACTGAAATATAGAACCAAAGTCATTGTGCCTTACCCAGCTGTCAAAAACTTGTTAGTACAAAAAGAACTGGTTGAAAAATGGGAAAACTGGATGACATCCTTACAAGAGTATGACCTCAAAATTACCCCTATGCAAATTGTTATAGGCCAAGGCCTCTGTAAATTAGTGGTTGATTCAGTTGAAGAGAAACAAAGTCAAATTGATGTTTTAACTGAAAATCAACATAATCAAAGTCAAATTTGTTGTGCACAAGGTGCTACTAATTCTTGGTTTGATGATATAAAGTTTTATCTAATGCACGGTTCTTCTCCTTGTCATATTTATCCCGAAAAGAGAAGAGCATTAAGACTAAAATATGCATCTTTCCAGCTGGTGAATGGTATATTATTTCACAAAAAAATTGATGAAATCCTTATGCGTTGTCTGGAAAGGGATGAAGAAGATAAAGTGTTATCTGAATTGAATGTAGGAGAAGCTGGTGGGCACTTCGGTGGAGACACTACTACTCACAAAGTATTAAGATCAGGGTACTATTGGCCCATGCTATTCAAATATGCCCATATATTATGTTGCAAATGTGTAATCTACCAAAAGGCTTCTAGACGAGTACAGAAGGCAACATTCCCACTGTAACCTGTCTCAGTGGATCTCCCTTTTCAGCAATGGGGTCTTGACATTATTGGCCCATTTAATCCCACCTCCTTGTAGCAGCATAAATACATCATTATAGCAATGGACTATTTTACTAGATGGTCTGAGGTTGCACCGTTAAAAGTGGTAAACACTAGTTAGGTAATATCTTTCCTTAATTTAAACATCATTACTCGATTCGGTATTCCTGAATGTTTGGTTTTTGATAATGCTTCATACTTTTCATCCCTCGATATGAGTGCCTTTGCCTTAGAAAAAGGGATAAAACTGAAATATTCCTCCAAATATTACCCCCAAGGAAATGGTTTAGCGGAATCGACAAACAAAAAACTGATCAAAATCATCAAGAGGATAGTTTCTGAAAACCACAAAAATTGGCACAATGTGCTTTTCAATGCAATCTGGGCTAATAGGGTGACTCTGAAAACCGTTGTTGGCAATTCCCCCTTCTTTCTCGTTTATGGAAGGGAAGCAATTCTCCCTCTGCATGTTCTTCTTCCCTCTTTTCAACTATCGCAGAGAGTTCATGAAGAGAATTGTTCCCCCCTGGAAAGTCAGATTAATGCTTTGCTAAAGTTAGAAGAGGTAAGAGCCCAAGCGAAAGAAACACTGGATCAACATCAACGTATTGTTAAAATCTCGTTCAATTCGAGTTCTGCCTCAGACAGGAATTTCAAAGTGGGTGATCTTGTCCTCAAGTGGGATAAACCTCATGAGGGGAAAGGGGAACATACCAAGTTCCAGAATCTGTGGTTGGGACCTTTCTTAACCGTTGAAAAACTAGGTCCCAGTTCTTTCCGACTGCAGAATTTAAGGGGACATCCAAAAACCTTCCCAGTGAATGGCCAAGCTCTCAAAAGGTATTTCTCCTAACAGATCCCAAATACACCTTTTGTGCATATTTTTCTATTTTGATTTGTTTTGGCTTTTCGCTTTTTCTTTTTTGGTTTTTTTTTGTTTTATTAGCTTTCTGGGTAAAACATGCATGTGTTACAGTTTAGTTCAAAGAAGGAAAACATAATGCTTAATCTTAAAACAGTTGTCAAGGACTGTCAGAGCATCAACTGTTGTGATTTCCTAAAAACTCAGACTAGTCAAAAGAGGTTTTTTGTTCAGAATTGATTTCCAGTTTCAATTTTCATTTGTGAGAAAGCACGACTATTATTAAAATCTCTTTACATTGCCCCTGCTTTTAAGAAAGCGACTCAAGAATTCTTTCCTATCCTCGAAAATTAGTTTCATCAGTAAACTATTTTCAAATCATGATGAAGGTTAGCAAGCAAAAAATTAAAAGACTGGAAAATAATAGGTCTTGTAAAAACTGGAATTTTCAGCGTCACCCCACTCTTCTGAATGTTTTTTAAATTATATCAGATCGTGAATAATTTCTCAAGAATCGTGGGAAGTGTTTGTAAACCCATCGGGATACTGAACAGGACTGCTGGCAACGGGTAAATGCATGCATGATGCCAAGACAACTTCGTCGGGGTACTGAATAGGCTTGTTGGTAGCGAAGCGATGTCGGGTTAGGGAAAATTCTAAGGTATAAATTTTGATATTGATCGTAAGCATCCTTCATTCTGGATTGAAATTTCTTGGACATGATAGAGGCATTAGAGTGGTTTAATCGACATCCCTTCCGAGGCTATGGACGCTTGTTGGCAGCAGTGGCCCTATCAGCAGTATTGGAGCCATTAACTTAAACATCGTGGCCCGCATTTGTAAAATATGTCACCAGATTTCATTTTTAACAAAAGATGTCTTAAACTAGACCACATAATGATTGTCAAGATGCTTAATGTCTTTCAGCTATTCTTTGATCTGAAATCATTCTAATAATTCTAACCTGAACTTGTCAGTGATATTGAGATAACTGCTTCTCCTAGTAAGTCGCCAGTGTTGGCAACCCTACATGTTTTCACTTTTTAAAAGCGAAAAATGATAATTTATGTAGTTGCCTACATGTGTTCATGGGGTTATTTCATTTCGAAAGTAGCTTTGAACTGTAAATATGATGTTTCGATTATTCCTATTTTTTTCTTCCTCTTCGTTTTCGTGCTTCGTTCATGACTAAAAACATGAATGAAACATTAAACCTTATAATTGTATCGCCATTTTTTTAAGGTTTATGAAAGCTAGATGTCTTTACAGATTTTTTTTTTAATGAAGGCTATTTTTCTGTGAAGCTCATCTTGTTGATTGCTCTAAAGTGGCTCATCGATTGTAAAGTGGGATTTGATTTTTTTTTGTGTAAAACACCAAGACTCCTTTAAACTTAAACTAGGTTATATATCGTTGAGGCTCTTGGTAAGACCTATTCCTATCAATACACTTTGGTTCACGAAATTTCTCCTTACCTAAACCTTAGAAATCAACTCCACTTTGTTGCCCGATGATAAAATTTGAATGAACCTTGTCGTATCTTGTACCCTGTGGCAGGTGGCAACCTGACAATGATAAGCCCATCATTTCGGGTTAAGTCTTGGGTTTCATATGTACTCTTGGCAGTCATTTCGTAAAACACCTTTTGTGTTACATAACCCCTTTTCATGCACGCTAGGGTATTGATGAGTCTCATGACTGAGATTTCACTCTGGTCTTCTCTTTCCTAGAAACCTTCCATACTCACTGTGTTTTTCTATCTACCTTCCGAACCCTCATGGCCTCGGTCATAAGGATTGAACCCAATGTCTCACAAACCCTGTTCCTGTGTGATGATTCAAGGGAGGACCTTAAGGGTCAAGGCTGGCTTGAATTTCATGGTTTTAACTTGCAAACCGCTCAGGAATTTTCCCTTTCTTTTGATGGCTGTCGAGCCAAGGTATGAGACATTTAGGTTGAGGTCACAGAGGAATTTTTAGTCCAAGCGACAAGTCTTCCACTTAGCGGACATAAGTGGTTTAAAAATGCCAAGGTCAAGGAGGTACTGTGGAGCCTATTCTTCACCTCTAGGAAAATCAACTGTTGTGATAAAGGTATGCATGTATCCTTGTTGAAAACTCGGTGGCATGGTTTGCTAGCAATACTGAGACAATTCATGACATGCGAGGGTCACTTTGGTCTTGTTTTCATGTATCACATACGTTTGTTGATGAATTTCATCGGGCTTCAGTTAAATATGCCCTATTATTTATTGAGAAGCCTATATAAGATGGGAAAAAGGTATAAGAGACAGCGTTTAAATTCCAGTCTGTTTCATCATGGTTTGATAAATATACTATTAGTTCATCAACTAAAGTTGCAAAATGATAATTGGGACACCTTCCTAATTCAAAATGATTTCGTTACACCTAGTCCCGTAGAGGTTGATAAGCCCATGATGGAAGAAATCACAATCCCTACAATTGAAAGAGCAGTTATTTCACCCAAAGAAGCCTATGATAGGCTCATCCTTGATGAGCCTATGCCCGAGAAAATAGATACTAAACCGATGGCTTTTGAATTGCATAACCATGAACAACACGCCTACCCTGACACTTCTGCTAAAAATGCAAACAGGCCTTCGTGCAAGCTGTCTAAGGGTGACACAGATATAGGGATTAAAAATAAAAGGGCAGGAAGGATAATTTATAGCAGCCTATGAAATAAATCACACTCTCATATGAGCTCGATCGAAATGATCGAGGTCAATGAGAGCTCTAACTCTGAGATCGGGAGGGTTTTAGCAGAAGAAGACCCTAACTACCTCATACCAGATCTCAGTCAAGTATATAATTTCGTAGATAATTTGCCTCCCTTCTTGAAGCACAGCCAAGGATTCTCAGGTATCAAGTTCGATAAAAAACCCACAGGCAACAATGGAGACATCCTGACACTCGACTGTGGACATCCTCAAGCAGCTATCACAGATCCATGGTGTGATGTTTGTCTATTTTGGATCGAGAAATATTATACAGACATACCTACTCTTCAATTGCAAATCAAAACCCTCACTACTCAGATCGATTCATTAAAGGATGAAAATCATAGACTAAAGTCCACTGTCCAAAGGCAAGGCAAGCGATTGAAAAGGACTGGGAACATAATAGTAAAGAATGCTGAGAGTGTTACAACAGTTGTTAATTCTGAGATCCTGTGAACCAAATTTAGCATGTAGTTAAGAGGTAAAGATTTGATTGATTTCTTTAGTTGTAGTTTATTTATTTTCTTTAATTACATAGATTTAATTAGATTTATGTTGTTAAAATAAAACTAGCTATAGAATCAATTGATTTTGTAGCCATTTTATCTTCATTCGAATTTGTGGAAACCATTGGTCATAATAATATCTAAACTCCTTTATTTTTGTTTTTTCTTTCAGGATATCAAGTAATTGATGGTGATCTCATGATGTGGACTATTTCTGACCTGATTTGGAATATCTTTTGTAAACGGAAATAATTTTTTTTAGTTTTGAGAGATACAGTGTCATATGGAGTGGCTATATTGACCGCTTTTTGTAATTAACAAATCATTTTTGAGATTTAGTCTTATCCCACAAGATAAGATGTTTAGCTTCTCTAAACTCTTTAAATACTTGTGATTTCTGTAATGATGGAATCCTCGCCTAGGGCAGAATATGGACTTTTTGTTCAACAGACTTTAATGGAACAACAATACACATGTCGGATTTAGCTTCTTGTGGGTGGTGTCTTCATTAACTTTCTGTTCATCTTGATATTATAATAAATTGTGATAGCTTTAGTCTGCATCATTTATTATGTTATTGGGATAATTCCTTTATGAATGTTGTCCATAAAAAATGCTTCAGATATAAATTTTGTGATCATCTATTCAGCTTCAATCACAAGGTTTCTCCTTTAATTTTGTTGATAGATTAAATACAAGGATGTTTGCTAACAGATTTTTCTTAATGCAACTTCTTGTAATTATAAGATCACAATAACTATTGGTATCATTCTATATGCTATTTAAATTTAATTGCCAACATAATTGTTATTCATTTATCTAGAACAGACTTAAGGTTCAGTGCAGTTTTTCCTCTTGGACAATGTGGTTAGATGTTTTCTGATCGCACAGATATTTGGATGCATATCATTAGTTCATTAACAGGTTAGTTTAATTTCATTTTTATGTTATTTGTTTTATCATTGAAATTCGAACGAAAAGTTTGGCTTTTAACTGGCTTTACATTTCTGTTTCATAACAATTTTCTTACATTAGTTTAAGACTTATAAAGGAAAAATCAAAAATATTTTTATGTTCTTTCTTTATCTACTTTTACCAGGTAGTCATTTTACATTGAGGTTAGTGAGTTTAGATTAAAACTTGCAACCTGTAAATAATGTATATAAATGAGAGTTATCTATCTTTTGCTTAAATATGTCTATTACAGTCACATTAGAACATATGTACATACATA
>ML863554.1:3252-15478 GCA_009831015.1 Picea engelmannii | reverse complement strand
TACTTTGAACAAGAAATTGTACAGGATACCCGAGGCAGTCCCACCTAGTGTTATTTCCTTGATCTATGCTAAGCAATGCAGGAAGGTCATCTCTCAGATGGGGAAGTTTGTCTTCTTCATGATTCGCTCTCCGAATAAGTGAAATATCGCAGCCACATCCAGGGTCTCTGTGGTTGACCTCTCCACACGGCAAAAGCAAGTAGATAAGGTCGTGGAAGAATACTCAGATATCTTCTCCTCACCTACAGGGGTACCTCTACACTACCAGGTCAAGCACCCCATCGATATGACCCCCAGCGCACTGCTTCCCAATGGGCCAGTCTATCATCGCTCTTTGTTAGAGAATGAGGATATCAAGAGACAGATCCAAGAACTTCTCCACGAGGGGCACATACGCCCTATCTCATCACCTTGCGGGAGCCCAATCATGCTGGTACAGAAGAAAGATGGAACCTGGCGACTCTGTATTGATTATCGGGCTCTGAATAAAATCATTGTCAGAAACTGGTACCCGATTCCCCAAATCGATGACCTCCTTGATCAATTCACGGGGGCCAAATACTTTAGTATGATTGATCTAAATTCTGGCTATCACCAGGTCCTGATAGAACATATAGATGTATGGAAGACCGCCTTCAAGTCAAAGGAATGACTTTTTGAATGGTTGGTCATGCCCTTTGGTTTGACAAATTCTCCAGCCACTTTCATGAGGCAGATGGACGATATCCTGCGACCATTCACCAATAATTTTGTAGTGGTGTATCTGGATGACATTCTAATTTACAGCAAGACTTGGGATGAGCACTTGCAGCATATTCAGCAGGTTCTGCACACCCTGCAGCAACACAAGCTATACACCAACCTGGAAAAATGCTCCTTCGGCATGGACAGGGTCCATTACCTGGGCTACATCATTGATCAACATGGCGTACATGTGGATCCAACCAAGATCCAATTCATCTGTGACTGGCCAGCCCAACCAACACTCACTAAGCTTCGGATATTCTTAGGACTTGCTAATTTCTACTGTAGGTTCATGTTGGGTTTCTCCCATATTGCATGGGCCCTTAGCCAAATAAATAGGGGTGGTGGTAAGGTGAAATTTGCATGGGGCCGGTCCCAACAACAAGCATTCGATGATTTGAAGCAACGCTTGTGCTCAGCCCCAGTATTTTCACTACCAGACCTGTAGCATCCCTTTGAGATCAAGACAGATGCTTCAGACTATGTTGTGGGCGTCGTTCTCACTCAGCACGGCCACCCCATGGCCTATCATAGTGAGACATTATCAGATATTGTCCATAAGTACCCTACTTACGAAAAAGAAATGTACTCCATTGTGCAAGCATGTCACTAGTGGAGACATTACATTCTTGGGAAGGAGACAATCATCCACACTGATCATAAGCCACTGTAGTTCATGCAGACATAGGGAAAAATGCAAAATGACCGCCATCAAAAGTGGTCCACATACTTGCAGCAATTCCACCTCAACATCAAGTATAAAACAAGAAGCACCAATCACGTCGTTGATTACCTTAGTAGACCATCAGTCGTGACACTCACCATGGTGCTAGACTCTTGCAGCCATGAGACATCTGGATGGCCCCAACTGTATGAGATAGACCTTGACTTTGCCACCACCTACCAAATGTTGGGTGCAAATGCAATTGTCAATAATTTCCATCTTCAGGATGGGTTGTTGTGTCGTCTGGGCCATATCTGTGTTCCATCAAGTGAGCGAGCGAAGCTGATCTGGGAAGCCCACTACAGTCGGGTGGCAGGACACTTCGGTGTCGAAAAGACAGTGGTGATGCTACAGAAACATTTCTACTGGCCGAAACTTCAACAGGAGATCAGCAAGTATATCAGGTCTTGCACTTCCTGCGCTATTGCCAAACCGACCACTAAGAAACAGGGCTTGTACACCCCTCTTCCTACTCCTGACAAGCCATGGGAATCCATCTCAATGGACTACATTTCAGGCCTCCCATCCACGAAGCAGGGAAATGATTGTGTTTTCGTGGTTGTTGATCGCTTTTCTAAGATGGCGAGTCTGGTTGCCTGTAAGAAGAGCATCACAATAGAGGCCACTGCCAAGCTCTTCTTTGAACGAGTCTGGGTACATTTTGGAATCCCACAAACCATTGTCTCAGATCGGGATAGTCATTTCTCAGCACATTTTGGTCGAGCCTCTGGTCACTGCTCGACACCAAGCTCACCAAATCCACAGCCTTCCACCCCCAGACAAATGGCCAAACTGAGGTTGTAAATTGAATGATTGTGCATATCCTTTGCATGTATAATTCAAAGAACCCTCGAAAATGGGATGATATCCTTCCTTATGTCTAGCATAGCTACAACTGAGCCTTGCATAGCTCAATCGGCCATAGCCCCTTTCAAGTGGGGTTGGGATTCCAACCATTGGGTCCCATAGATGTTTCACTTCCCCTTGCGGTCACCTCGACTGACTCATCTCCTGCTCCAACTGAAGATGACAAACCCACCTGGTTCATTGAGTGGATCCAACACATCTGCCAACAGGTTCAGGATATCCTACAGAGGTCCAATGACAAGTACAAACAACACCATGATCAACATCGGGTGCCGCATAAGTTTCAGGTGGGCGACAAAGTTTGGTTGCACTTGCAGAAAGAACGCCTTACAGGAAACCATCGGAAGCTTCACCCACTCCGTTATGGACCGTACACTATCACCAAGGCCATGGGGGATAATTCTTTTGAGCTCAACATTCCTCCTTTCCTTGGCCTACACCCAGTGTTCAACGTGGATCTCCTTCGCCCTTATTTCCCACGATTATTGGACACCTCAGAAGTAGTAGAACAACTGACACCAACAGAGCTCAACCCTGACTGCATACAATAGGAATCCAATGATCAGATTGTGGATAGACATATCAAGGGCACTCGACAACAAAGGATCCAGCTTTATCGAGTCATCAAAGCAGGGCAGCTCCTGCACCACTGCAAGTGGCTCACCCAGGGCCAAATTCAGCAGAAATTTCCTCATCTAATGGGGGACCTCAATGAAATGGAGACCATTTATTCCTAATGAGGTAGTATTGATCTATATGGATATCGGTGGCCACCCACCTTTTCCAACTGGCTCAAAACAATTTTCTGACGTTTTTGGCAATTTACTATTTTTAGTAGTTTTTACTTCCGGGGCCATTTTGAGGGCCTAAATGAAGGTTTTTCGGTATCGAGCTCGTCCATGATAGGTGAAGTCATAATTGATCCCCCAAAATGAATCTCCTCAGAGATACCTTTACAATGGGCTATCACACGCCTAAAATGGAGATCGTATGCAAAAGTTACGACCTCGGGAAGTTGATGTACTAGCTTACCCAAACGGGGCCCACATGACTTTTGGCGTTTCATCTCCTAGGGTTAGGTTTTTGGATGTATAGGGTTTTTGGAATTATTTATTATTATAAAAAGGCCTTCATAGCCTCATTGTAACCTTCTTCTTGCGAATTCACGCTGCCGTCACATCTCTTCTCAGAGATAAGCCGCCACCATTCCAACAAGCTTGTTTTCGCTGCATTTTACAGTTTCAGATTATTTCGTTATTGAATAGAAAACCAGTTTTACTGTATCTCTGTTATTTTGTGATAAGAACCTGTTAATAATCTGTATTCATTTCGTTATGCTCATAAAATCCGGATCAGGTCAACTATCCTTGTACAACTTTAGTTGGCTCTTGTTGATCATTCCTCTAAGTTCTGCACCTGCTAAATCTCGTAACTGTACAACTCCTCCGTTTGTGATAGATTTTACCTCATATGGTCCTAGCCAATGCATTCTAAGCTTCCCCGGGTGATAAAATGACTTGTTTTCGTAGAGTAGTAGTAGATATCCTTCCTTGAACGTTTTCTTCTTGATGTATCGATCATGTCAATCTTTGTCTCTTGCTTTCTACACTTGTTGACGGAATCCTGCCAGGATTCAGTCTTCCTCCATTGAAAATAACTGATTTAGTATTTCCTATAATGCACCTTGTTCTACATTTAAGTGATGGCTGCTACACGTAAGTTGGGTACTAAAAATTCTAATGGCACTACCGCCTCTTGGCCATAGACTAGTTTGAATGGTGTGTGCCCTGTCAACTTTTTCCATGTGTTCCTATACGCCCATAATAGTGTTGGTACTTTGATGTCCCAGTCGTCTCTATTGATGTTACAGATCTTTGTCGGTGCATTCTCTAGAATTTTGTTGAAGGCTTCTACTATGCCATTCATCTGTGGATGATACGGTGTGCTCTTTTGGTGATGAAATTCAAACTCCTCAGTCATCGCATGGATGGTTTTGTTTATGAAGTGTGTGCCTTGGTCGCTCATCAAAACTCGTGGGCACCCAAATCTAGTGATTACTTGTTCAAACAAGAAGTGTACATATGTCTCTACGTTGCAATATTTTACTGGTCCAGCTTCCGCCCATATTGTTAGGCATTCCATCATGGTGATACTGTATCTTGTCCCTATTCTTTTGGCTGGTGGGTTAATTGGTCCCACAAAGTTTATTGCCCATTTGTCAAATCCCTGTAATGTTACTTGTGGTCATAGTGGCATCTCATCTTTTATGTTGGGTTAGTATACCTTTTGATAGACATCGCATCTCTAACAGTACTCTTTCAAGTCCCTGTGAATCGTTGGCCACCATAGTCCTACACGTAGTACCTTCTGCGCGGTATATTTTCATGCATAAATCCCTCCTACGATTCCCTCGTGGACTTATGCTAAAATTCTTGGTCGTTCATGCTCTAATACATACCTTCAAAATATGTTGTATGTGCCCATATTGTATAGGTTTCCTGTGATCAGTTGACAGTCGGCTGCGCAGACTACTAGCTTCTTCCTCTGTGTGGTGGTATATTCTTGTGGCGCAATACATGTGCTCAAGTACTGGATGATCTCTACAAATTAGTCATCAACAATCTGTACTGAGAATAATTGTGCATCCAGAAAGTTGTCTTCTAAATTTGTAGGTTCTTCTCCATTTGTGACCTTGGATAAGTGGTTAGGTCCTGCATTCAGTTTTACTGGTTTAGCTATTACTTCAAAATCAAATTCTTGAAATAGCAGTAACCATAGATAGATTCTCCCCCCCAACACTAGCTTGTTGACTAGGTATTTTAGGGCTGAGTGATCTGTAAACATCTTAAAGTGTTTTCCCAATAGGTAATGTCTGAACTTATGCAGTGCATAGACCATGGCTAGACCTTCTCTTTCTGTCGTGTTATAATTATGTTTCGAGTCTGATAACTTTCTTCTTGCGCATGCTATCAGGTGATCCAAGTATCCTACTCATGGTTGCACTAAGATAGCTCCCAGTGCTATCGTTGATGCATCTACATGCACATGGGATGTCTTTTCCCAGTCTGGAAATACTAATATCAGGGCAGTAACCATATTTTCCTTCAGGGTATCCAAACCGTGTTGACACTCGTCGTTCCATTGATACTTTGTATCCTTCCTTAACAATTTTTCCAGTGGTTATGTGTTTTGCACATACCCTTTGATGAATTTACTGTAGTGTCATGTGTGCCCTAAGGTTTCTCTTAGCTGACAGACTGTTTTTGGTGCTGGTAAGTTAACAATGACTGCAATCTTGGCCGAATCCACTAACAAGCCTTGTTTGCATACTATATGGCCCAATAGTATCCCAAACGGTGTTCCAAATATGCATTTCTTGATGTTCAGTGATATCTAGTATTGTCTACAGCTCTCTAACATCAGTCGTAAAACTTCCACATGGTTTTTCAACAGACTATAAACTCTCCAGTCATCCAAGTATACTTCGAGGAACTAATGGATGAATTCCTTAAATGTTGCGATGACCACTCTGGAGAATATTACGGGTGCATTCTTCAGTCCAAATGGCATGACTATGTATTGATAAGATCCTCATTTCGTCGCAAACATGGTCTTCTATCTGTCCTTTTGTGCTATCTTAATATGATGGTAGCCTGAGAATCCATCAGTGAATGAGTAAGCTTCATGTCCCCCCACATTCTCTAACACTTCATATATGAACGATGTAGGGAACGGGTCGTGTAGGCATGCATCATTCAACTTCCTCAAGTCAATGCATATCATGATCCCTCTTCCTTGTTTCTTGTCCTGTACTACCATTGGGCTTATCCATTCTGATTCCTCAACTGGTTTGATGATGCCGGCTTCGAGCATCCTCTCGATATCATCTTTAACTTTCTGTTTATATATGGGGTTCAGTCTATAGGGTCACTATCTAATTGGTCTCGCTTCAGGTCTGAGTGGTATCTTCATCTCTCCTAATTCTCCAACTATACCCTTCATCCCTGTAAATGTTGTGGGAAATTTGCGCAATAATTTTGTCATGCTTTATATTGTTTTCTCATCCCAGTAGTCTCCAATGATGGCCATTTTGGGTTGCTCAGCTATCCCGATGTTAACTTTCTTTACCTTGATTGGTGTGGAAATGACTTATGATTCTATGGGTGGTCCTTCCACATATCTTTCTCCTTCTACTTCTTCGATCTGAATATTGCATGGATCATATTCAACTGGTGCTTCCTCCTATACATGGTAACATGAAAATAGTTCCTTGATTGTCTATTTATTCCGTTGTTTATCTTCTGTGATAAATTCTATTTCCGGTTCTTTGATGAATATTACTCCTCTGATTCGTTTGATGGCTACGTCTATATTGGGGTTCTCATGCTCGAATGAGAAAGTGATTGTGAAGTTCTATTGCAATGTCCTCCATGTTGTATTTCCTTTGAAAAATTCCTGGTATGCATACCAGTTCGTTGGAATTCCCTCTAAAGTATGTATGAAGTGATGAGGCCATTCCTCTGGTGGTGTCATTTTCCACAACATTTTGTACTTCACCAAGTGTTTCGCTGGTGCCTCTTGTCCTTCATATTTCTATTTTTTTTTGTATTCCTCTTCTACGTCGAACCTTATGCGTAGTATTCACTTACTTTGATAATAGTCTATGATGGTCTCTTTATGTGTGTCACACCATCTCATGGGTGTGGCCTTGAGTGCTAAGTCAAGTGATAACAGTCATTGGTTTTCTAATACTTTGTCTTCATATTGTGTCAAGAATGTTTCAAAATCATTTAGTCCATGGAAATAGGGTGGTTCTCTGATTTCTATGCCTACCCATCTTATTGCGCGGTCTATTCTTGCACATCTTCACGTGGATACTTCGTGTAGTCTCTGCTACCAGTTTTCTAACCCGGTGTCTGAGTTTGTTGTGCATGAAGTAATGCTCTTCCAACTAAATACCTCATCTGTAGTTGGTTTTACATAGTCCTCATCACGTGTAGTTGTTCTATACAATTGGTCGATCTCCTCTAAGTCTAGGCAAGTGGGTTCTACGAACCTCTCCCCTTCTGATAGATCTAGTGGTGCTATGACCCTGTATTCTCTGGATTCAAATGTCATTTTCCTGGTTTTCAAATTGATTATGGCCTGGTTGTCAAACACCCAATCCATACCAAACAATGTTGATTAAGGTGTTGTGTCGTATACTATTTCAATGACTTCAAAATCTGCTTTAGTGCGCACTCCATCCAGATCTACTGTCACTCCTTTCAATCTACCTATTGGTAGGACTCTATGCCATGTTTAATTGGACATTTGAGTATCCCAATGTTGGCTCTCCCATACATTGCCATGTCTTCTTTGGTAATACATTCACTTCGGGTCCTAGATCTAGTATGATGTCTCCCATGTTTAAATCTCTAATGTTAGCATTCAATCGAAATTCCCTGCTTGTTCTTCTTCTTGTGTTTAGGTGGTTAACGTTTTTGGGTTCTAGTTTTTATTTCGTCTCGCTACTACATTTCTCTAGTATGTTTTGCAATATTTTCACAGATGAAGGATCACTTAAAAAATTTACACATGATTGCAAAAAGCCTTTGATTGTACTTACTTGTCCCTTGGGTTGCATTATTTTGGTATGATCCAGTGAGAGCGGCATCTCATATTCTGGAGCTTCCTTGAATGGTTGCACAGTTGAAGTCGACATTGTGTCCTCCTTCTAAAATTCTTGTTTGGCTTCCTTAAAGGTCTCCTTTTCTTTTGGTGAGTCGAACTACTTTCTTGGTTCAGTGTTATTCTTTACCATTGGTTCTGTGTTGGTTCCTATCAAACTGCATCATTTCCTGTTTTCATTCCTCCACAAGTGACTATGTTGATGTTTCGTCAGTCATCCCTTGCTTCAGCTGAAATCCATTGAACATTCTGATTGTTCTGGTTCCTCTTTTCCTAAATCTTTACTAGTAGTGTCAGACATACCTCTGTATCATGGTCTGATGTGCGGAAATACATACAAGTTGTTGGTGGAAGTGGACATTCTTGTGCATAATGTCCTGGTTACTGACAATTATGATATGTGACTGTTCCTATACCACATCTAAAACCTCCTCTGGCTCGTCCTCCTCCTCAGTAGCCTACTCGGTCACCTCTCGACATGTTATACTGTGGTGCCTGATTGTACTGCGCAGTATTGTATTGGGGTTGTGCCAGGTTATACTGTGGTTGCACGTTATTGTATGGTTGTTGCCCAGTATTGGACTATTGTTGCATAGTGTTATATGGAGGTGGGGCTTGATTGAACTGTGGCATTGCTTGCCCAATTATCATTTCAGTCTATACCCTGTATGCATCCGATGTTCTCTCCCACATCAGCTCCATATTTTTGCAATCTTTGTCGTCGTGGCCCACTGACTTACAAAAGGTGCAATATGAATTATTTGGAACTGTCTGGTATTTCTGCATCATCATGCAGTGAAAGGGGTCATGGACCGGTTCTTTCATATTTTTCACCATAATCCTCCCTGTAGTAGCAAATTTGGCATATTGGCTGCCATATACTACGCGAATGTTAGGAATTCGTTCTTGTGGTGTCCTTCTATCCTGCATGTGGTGCACCAAACGACTTCTCATTTTTCCTTGTTCGTATTCTGGTTCATCTGAAATGTTAGATTCTTCAAATCCTCCTTCAATTCCTCAATAGTTGGGTCCATCTGTTGGTACTGGTTCTCTTCCAATTGCAATGCTTCATGCAGAGCCTCTACCTACATCTAAAATTTATGTTTTCGTAAGGGATATTTTAAGTGTGGGAGTAGTGAGTTGACAAATAGGTGTTGATGCTGCATCTCGGTCATAAGGTATTTTATCTTTCCCTTCAGTCGCTTGAATCTTTGATCAATCTCCCATATAGATTATCCCGGTTTCTGTCTTATTTCGATCATATCGTTCATGTACTAATCCTCTGAGATCAGCTTCTGGAACTCATTAATTAGTAGATTCTTAATGTATGTCAGTGTCCTTGTCATCCCAGGGGAACTATTTGTGTCTAGACTCATGTACCATTCTAGTGTGCAGTCTCTTAGTGTAATCACTAGTTGCGCGAGTTTGGTATCTTCATCAGTGATATTCTTTACTTCCCATATCTTTTCACAAATGAACGAATGCTTCTCAAGGTCTTTTGTTGCTTCTCCTCGAAATTCTAGTAATCTGATAGTGGGATCGTGTCCTGCCATTATGAATACTGAACTACTACCTTCTTCGCACAGTGTAGATACTTAACTATTGTTTCCTGAACTGGCTCCTCTAGTTGTTTCTCCTTGTGTAGATGTGCTTCTTGTTGTCAGACTTCCTCAGAACTTCAGTTGTCTAAACAATGGTGTTCTCTTTGGTGTATTATTCGCACATGGGTTTATGGGTTCCACACTAACATTAATATGGATAGGATGGCTTCCTTATCCTCCCATTCTTGGGCCTCTTGTCTTCCTCTCATATGTTGCACATAGGATTTCCTCAATCTGCTCCACAGCCCGGAGATCCTCTACCTCTTCCTCATCGCTCGATAAGCCTTCCCTCATGGCTATGACTCTCTTCTTGGTATTCACCTTATATTGGTAGGGTACTCTGTTACGCATCATTCCTGATGATGCCAATATCCACTTGAGTTGGTCGTCATCCATCATGATCAGGTCCAAGGGTTCCTCCTCCTTCTTGCCTTTATCCTTACCTCCTTCCATGTATCCTCTCGTTGCCAGTGTTTCCCCCCTTCCCCCATGCATGTAGGGAAGTTTAGCTATCTGATTCTATTGTCATTACACCTTTGTTATATAGAAATATCTTAATAGAAGTATACAAGGATCGAATGTACCTTCCTCGAGGTCCACGTAGAAATTCTTTCTCTGCTACGTTGTATGACTTCGTTGTGTCAACTGCAAATTTTGTGATGAAACCTGCCATAATACTATCAAGCCAAAAGTCTGTTGTGCGGGTGAATATATTGTTCACCTACTGTAACTGCTCAATCTGTACCAGAGTCCAATATAGCTATCGAATCTGGTTCGTCACATGGTTATCCTTCAACCTTAGTATCCACTCCTATAGTATAAGTGGAAAATCACAGAAAAATACTTTGTGTAAATCAGTAAACATGTATTTTTCCATATATTTGCGAGGTGTGGTTCTAGGGTTTCTATTGTCTTTCTCTGCAAACTCTAGCTCTTTGGTTCTCAACTAGCCTTCGATTTTTTCTTTCATGGGGTTCCAAGTTCTCAACATTCCCTTCTAATGGCTCATTGTTCTTCTTGTTTCACTCATTCTTTTCTCATTCAATCTATCTCATCTACTCACTCCTCTCTTGTTCCTATTAACACATCAATGAAACCATTTGTTGGTTACTACTCTCCTTTACCGTTTGAGTTATTGACCCAGGGTTCATGTCTTTCAGGTTTCCAACAAAGCCTCTAAAACTATCGGCCCTCCTGGTAAACCAAAAGGCAACACACTACACAGAGTGCATTGTGCAGTCTCACCCAAGATATCTTTAAATGGGTGACTGTAAGAATCAGTTGTTTACAACCTAGGATTTAGTATGAGATAGGGGTTTATTATTTAGATCTATATACTATGAATTATGGTTGAAATCTACTATTACTCATGGGTGTGTATCTATCTCTCACAGTTTAATTCCCAAACAACAAAATTGTGTTTCATAAGAATGTATTAACTATTTCATTAAGCATATCAATTAACTGATGAAAGAAAAAAAAGATATACATGCATTCATCACATTACACAGATATTACCGTGGTTCAACCCCTCTTGGGCTATGTTCATAAATATTTGGCTCTTGGCTCTTTTATTATGGTAGTTCTGCATATCTAGCGTCGTGCTCTTACAATTCTCCTCGGATGAGTAAGATCTGTATGATGCAAACTAGATCGCACCAGGATCCCCAGCCTGTGATCTAATCCTCAGATCTTCCTTCTCTCCTCTACTCTTATATCAATAGCTTACTATTATAGGATAAATCGGTATATCTGGACATTAAAAGATCTCCCTAGATCCACCTAGATCTAGAACAAAACATGATAGGACATGACACTTCCCTTAAGTTACAATCATTGAATTTGTCATTGAAGAAGGAATAAGTGACATACCTTTAGATATCGCTTCCTTATGTCTTTGTTGTCCTTGCTTCACTTTGGTAGAATTGTGATATCAGATCTACAATGACACAAATCGACCAAGGTAAAAGAAAACAATAACAATAATACATTCAATGAAGACCTATACATGTGGTCAAGGAGTCATGTAATAAAATAAAAGTGATTTTATGGGAAAGGGACATGCCACGGTATTATATTAAATGAAAGTAGAAGATACAACCAAATTGCCTTGATGTCACAAGCTTTCTTTTGGTGGTCCTTCATTCCAACACACACACTTGCTCCACACTTGCATGAAGAAGATCCACTATAGATTGACGGACAAATGGAGGTTTTATAACCCTAATTTGCACCAGACATGCTTACCTGGCATCAGCTCATCTCAGATTCCTTCTTTGCCAAAACACTGATGAACAACTCTTCTTAAAAACCCCTTTTATAAAATCCCATGCGCCTTGCTACATTATTGCACGTGTGTACACGCTAGCTGACCCAAGATAGCCCGCATGTACCTACAAAAGCACGAAAAAAGGAAATTTGTTGACGAAACACACAACTTTGGGTAAGTTAACTAAACCTTTTGGCCATGCATGGCCAGACATTCGACCAAATACCTAGCTTCTTCTAGCCTATAAAAGAATGGTTATGGGTCCTATTTGGAGGAGGAGAATCATAGTAAAGAAACTATACCCGATTGATCATTCCCTTTGTCCCAACCTTTATCCATCCTTGTGCAAAG
>ML863553.1:23207-38847 GCA_009831015.1 Picea engelmannii | reverse complement strand
TGTCTCACTCAGTAGACGGACTAATAGGTGCCACCACACACCATGGTCCACAACCCCAACCACCACCAATGTATGGGACACCTCAATACCCACCGGCATATGGGGGCACTTCTTATTACCCCCCACCCCCTTATCAACAACCACACCATGTTTCTATACCTCCACCCATTAGTGGACCACCAACGACACCTCCCATACATCCACCTCCTCCAGTCACTAGTGGTACTCCCTCAACATTAGCTTATAGTACTAGTGAAAGCACTGTGCCTTCCTATGTACCTTATGGATCGGTACCACCACAGAATCCATACTTTCCATTTCCTTGTCCTCCACAACCCATGGCCCCCCCACATCCTCATGCGGGGGTAAACTTTGTTCAACCCTCTGTTGCTCAACAATACCAAAATTTCGAATAGTTGAACACAACCAATCCAACTCATCCATCGAACAATGCCAAGAAGAAAGGACGGAACAGGAATAACAACAACCCTGGTCAAGGTGGGAATCAACCCCCACAGCATCAACCCACTGGGGGCAACCAGAACCAAGGGAACCAAAAACCCCAAGGGGGCAACAACAACAAACGCCAAGGGAGGAATAATGTTAAAATCATCTTCCCTTGTTCCCTTTGTGGTGAGTTCAGTCATTACACTCACCATTGCCCCCAGATCACTGATTTCAAATGGTTGAAAGACTCTGGGAGCCTTCCTCCTTCTCCTGCACAACTGGCCCCTCAACAGGCACCACAACAATATGCGCAACAACCCCCTCCCGCCGTGCTGCAAAATCCTATCCCACATCAAGGTGTGGTAAACACCCAAAAGGACACACAGCATCCCCCACCTCGGGTGGGACAATACCACAATCCCAACAATCCAGCAGAGTGAATGATTCTCCTCACCAGTGAGGAAGAAATTCTTTTGCAAACACGTAATCGTCAGTACCCGACATCAGCTGAGTCTACTCCTATCTCTCCAAAGACAAACCCTACACTAATGGGACCCCCGTTGGTGATCCCTCACCCTTCGGCCGAACCACCATTACGCATCCCTCGCATCCCGTTGTGTAGGAATGTCCACAACCCACATGCTAGGGCCGCTCATAACTACAGCTTGGTAGATGACTTAGCATAATCCCCGACTGCCATGTCAATTTTGGAAGTCCTTCAGAATTGTCCTACACAGCGGAAATCACTACTTTCCGCCTTGGGGGTAGTCGACCCAGCATATAATTAACTCATCACCTTTGAACTTGATAGCTGTGAACCTCGTCTTCCCGCCTTGGTCGTTATTCAAATACCAGTAAAAATATGAAACATCACCGTTCATCGGTGTATCATTGATGAAGGGGAATCTACATGCATCGTGTCCAAAATAGTATGGCAGAAGCTCAGTTCCCTGGAACTCATACCCTCCGCCATCACATTACGAGCTTATGACGAACGACCATCATCTCCTGAAGGGCTCTTCCAAAATGTCCCCGTAGAACTCGGGGGCAAAACTATTCTCATTGACATCGAAGTTATCAACGCTCAACTCGATTACAATATCTTGTTTGGACGTAGCTACATGTATGCTATGAAGGCAGTGGCATCTTCCGTCTTTTGGACAATCATGTTCCCCCACAACGGGAATATTGTGACCATTGACCAAGTCTCTCATTACGAGCTTAACCCATCTGCCAATCTCGATAACATTCTTCCTCTCATTCACACCAACAAAGACGCATATCCACTCATCGATATGGGTCCTAGGATTTTCAAATATCCATCCTTATTAGGGACATACCATGGAGCACCACCACTCCTTCCCCCTAATCAAGTATGCGTCATCTCATCTAACGAAACTCACACGGAAGATGCTCGTCCTCCTCAGGAGGCTTCAGTCATTCCTGACATCTCAATAGTCACAGAACCACTCTAGCTGAAGCCTCCTGCGCACTTGTCGACCCCTAATGTCCATGAATCCACATCCCCTCAGGGGCCTAGTCCCATTTGGGAGATAGTTCCCCAACCCCTCACTCAAATTCCCTTCTTTTACCCTCCACCCGGTATCGAAGCTTTCCAGGTAGCCGCAACACTCACCCTACCCAATATGGTGTTAGCAATCCCAGTGTGGTATTTACATCCACCTGAGATGGTCCCTCGCCCATACCTTCCCCCACAGGAAGGCCTCCCCATGACGATTCCCATCCTCACCCCCACTACCCCCATACTCCCTACCCCCCCTGCTACAGATGGGGGAAGGAGAAAGAAGAAGGAGCCCATGGCTCCACTTCCTCCATGCATCCCACCACCTTGCGCACTATGTGAGAAAGAGGGTCACCAAACCAACAACTGCCCATCACTACCGGAATTACAGAATTTGATTCCCCTCAATCAAACTGCCACAACACCCATCACTACTACTAGTCCCACTACTACCACTCAACCTTCCAGTAGTAAAGGGTTGAGGACCAAATTCGCGTGTGCTATCTATTCCGAGTATGGCCATTACACCCATCATTGCCCAACACTACCATGTTTCTGGCAGACATTAGCTGCTGTACACCAGAACTTTCAGAATGACCCACGCCCTACTACGTCCTCCACAACAAATATCACTGACATTCGTTATGTCACCACTTCAGTCAATGAACACATGAGATGCCCTTACTCTCTCTGTGATTCATTAGAACATTTTACATACCAGTGTCCTATGATCCTGGAATATAGGCAACGTCAATTGGCTCTGCGTCCCCAACCCGCAGAGGTGATAATTGACATTACCTCACCACTTGAGGATCCTCATGTCATTTCTCCTGAACCTGAGGCACTCCCAACGCCTCCTTGGTTCTTAGATGATGTATCTGAGGATTTAACCCATAACCCACCCAACTCTCCTGCTCAGTCCCCTACGGAAACTCTCCACCCAACCACCACGGGTACCCCTCAGTACTTCAACATATGGTTTATGTCGAGTGAACCCTCACCATCTCCTAGCATTACCCCCCATACTTCTCCATTAGGGGGCAACCACACAATCACCGAGGTCACTGTTTAAGGATAAATTTGTGAGTGCGGACACAAACCAATCTCCCTAGATCCACTTGGATCTAGAACAAAACAGGACAGAATACTACTCTTTCCCTAGATCTAGACTATTGAACGAACTAAGAGAAATGGATGGTGAACATACCTTATGAACGCTCTCCTTAAATATTTGTTGTCCCTCACTCTGCTTCGATGCTCTTGCGTCGTCCAATCACAACAGTACAAACCAATCGAAGTACAAGCATATTAATATATTCAATATCTAGTCTATACATGTGATCAAGGAATCATGTAATAAGATGACATCATCATTATGGGAAAGGGACATATTCATGTATTGGATTAATTGAAAGAGAAATATACAACCTGAGCCTTGATGTCGTAGATCTCCTTTCAATGGATTCTAGCTCTGACACACACACTTTCTCATGCATGAAGAAAATCAACTACTTGTGATGACCTTGCTGTTGTCTCTATCTGCTGTAGCATCAATTCTCCATACAAAAATGCACTAATTCTCCAATAGGTTTCTCTAGCTTGCCAACTTAACCCTTTCCATGAGTATTCTCATCAATTTATAGGAGATAATAGGTTAGTTGCTAGGATAAGAATGATCCCAATAAATCTGGAATGCTAGCTTCTGAACAACCATTCGAATACCAACTCACCCTTCTAGAAGGCTCGAGAACTCACCCATTTTTCTTTGTAAAAATATGTTCGCACCCTGGTAATAAGTACAGTGCGAGAAGTTCACACCCCAGCTGAATGTAGCCTGCGAGAATGAAGGATTCTCGCAGGAGAGTATATATGCAGCCTGCGAACAGTCTTCAAAACATGGTTTCTGTAAATGAATAAGTGCAACCTTTTTCAGGAAGGAGTTCTTAATGAGGATCTTGATTTGCTATCATCATAGCATCACCATGAAATCATCATAATGACCAAAATTGTGGATAACAGAATGCCCCCCAAAGTCTGAGAGCGGAACTAGTGACGGTCGATAGACTTTGTAAGCTGCATGTGTGTGTCGAGAACCAAAAGCACATCTAATCAGAGACCTGCAAACATCCAAGCATCAGCAGAATAGCATATATACCAACTCCTGAGGTAGGCATTCCCATACTCAGATCATAGACTGATGACATAAAAACAAAGGTCATGGCCACCAATCATACACTGTGGATCCATGCAATCATAATGTAACACAACCACCAGAATACACTGTGGATCTGAGCGATAAATAATCAAGATGACATAGCCACGAAACATACATAGTGGATCTATGTGTCACAAAAATATACATACTCCATCGCAACCTGGATTACAAAGACAAAATCCAGGGTCTTCAATCATATCACCCAAAGTACGAATCTGACCATGTGATTACATGTGTCGAAGTCGAACATGGTAGAAACCACTTGATTACCGGTCATTGATGTATACTGTTAACAAGTGTGAGGGAAATCACCATTAATGTCAATGACTCCCAAGGTACAATAGTACAATCCAACGAATGTGAATAAATGAGCTGATGTCGAACACTCGATGGAATCTCTCGATCAGGGGTCAATGATGTAAACCCACTGTCGAAAGCGAGAAACTTACCATTGAGGCATGCAAGCTTCAAGGTACTAAAAAATTTCTAAGTCTTAATCCCGGATAATGTGCTGATGTCGATGGAACAAGACTTGTCACAGGAGGGCCTTAATGTATCCCACATCAGTGACATGAAATGAGTAACAGAGTTTTGTGGTGAAATAGAGCATGTAACAATTGGACTTTGGACACAGGGAAGGCCGACACGAAGTGAAGGATAACTGCAGATGGCCAACTCAATAGAGGTATGGACTGCTCTTGAACATATGAACGACACGACCAATGATTTGGCAACATTGACTCAAAGACGATACATGGAAATACCTTGTAATCAAATCAAATGAGAGACAAATGGATTTCCCAAACCAACTTCGGATGATCAATAGGGGGTGTCATGTTCAAGAGCGACACTTACTGCCAATTAACTCAAAGACAAAACATATCCCTTTCCCAAATTTTTTCCCCCACCATTTCTGGCAAGTACCTCTTTATTTTTACGCAAGCTTGAAGAGCATCACATATTCTTGTTGATATAAGCTCATCCTTCGGACGAGTCCTTCGGAGTATTTTTAACGAACCCTAGGAAGGAGTGGTTCGGTCCCATCACGGGTCTGTCAATGTGTGTTTAACGAGTCCAGAGATAGAAAACTCGAAGGTTTTTCAGGATTATAGAGTTTGGAAAAACACTTAAAAGGGAACTCTCTCAGTTCCTTTTTCATACAATAGTCCAACGAGACCGAAAAAGGGTTAAACTATCGCTCGAAGGACGCGTAAGTTCAAATACTTTAACGAGCGTGAAAATAGCAAGGTCGCTCAACAATCTTTTCATGTTTAGGGAGTCGTGAAAAGGGCTTAAAGTCAACTCCAGGGGGGTTTCTTTTTCGTGTAACCACATCGAGCCCGGAAAAGAGATAAAACAACGCTCGATCACGTTCTAAATTTTTCACAAGTGCTAGAATGGATAAAAGGCACTTGAGGTTTTTAGATCAAAACCATAGAAAGCCAAATAAAGACACCACACTGCAAAAGTTTTGGGTCCATAATCATCTCATTAGGTGCCTGCAAGTCATTTTACTCACTTTCGTATTAGTAATTAGGGTAAAATAGTGAATAAATATGAAAAAACCCACTTTCACTATGGTAAAAAGTAAATAAAAGAAAATTACTATTTCATTTTCACCATATATTTTACCCATTTACCATTGTAGTGCAAAAATTCCAATTTTACCTCCAATCTTCATAGTCAATTTCTGGGAGCTTCGGGGCATCATTTCACAAACCATCTGGATCAAACTGGTAAGTGCTCAATTCCTTAACTTTCCATGGTTTAATTATATGATTTTGATGGCTAATTTTGAAGTTTTGAGCTTGGTTTTAAAACCCTATGCGTGAATGAAGATTCTCGCAGGCTGCCCATACGGGACCTGCGAGAAGTCTTCATTCTCGCAGGTGAGCTTGAGCTACAGTGCGAGAAGTTTGTACTGTGCTCAAAACCCACCTGTGAACAGTGCAGAGGTCAAAAATTTGTATAACGTTTAGTCAAAAAATACCAATTTTCTCAATGATTCAAATTATTAACTATCTTCCCATGGCTATTGTGCAGGTTAATAGTCACACAATGGTGCTTGAATGGAGGGAACGTGAGCACGAAGATGATAATGTCGCTGCCGAAAATCACCCTCAAACTATTGCCGCTTTATGAAATTGTGGTCTTCTCAAGTATTTCCGGATACCGGGCATGAGAGCCCAAGTTCCTTTATTGGAACATTTAGTCCAGATGTGGGATCTGGATCAGCAGGTCTTTAATGTGGGTGCCCATACATTGACGATTGATATTGAAGTTATCTATTTTCTGACTAGTTTGTCAAGACGAGGTTCTTATGTTAGCTTGACTGGTAGCCGCAAAGGCGGTATGAAAATGAGTGAGTATTGCCGAGATTATTGTGTGCCCGAGGCAGAAAGACAAAGGGGAAAAGTGGCTATTTGGGGAGTGACTGATATCACTCTCCGTACCATCCTCTTTACTATAGCTCGAATGGCAGGTAGTGCTACCCCTCATATGGCTCTACAAAGCTACTTTCAGTATGCCCTCGAGTGTCTTGAGCCTCGGGTTTTCAACTGGGCTGATGCAGTGCTACGTAACCTCAAGAAACAACTAACAAAAAGTAGGCGTGGAGACTTAAAACAGTTTGGTTATGGATCGCTGCTAGTGTCCTTCTTCTGCGAGAGAGTCCCAGTGTACAGGCTTCAGGAAGATTGGCATTTTCCGGGTCCCAGGGATCCACGGATGCTATGATGGTGCCAGCTCATGGCTAGGCATGTGGCAGGACCTATCGTCAGGTATGACGATCATTTTTTCGACTGGCTCCAAGGCCAGGTTGTGATGGTAGAGGATTATGCGTATGTTGGCTTGGACTTTCGAGGTGATCCTGACCTTTCCCTTCCTGAGGACGCACAGTGGGGAAATATTGGTAAGAAGTACACCAACTTTTTATCTTTTTAGATGTTTTTGTATTTTCATCATATTAAATGTTTTTGGTCTTGTAATTTTAGCCGAAGACTAACACCAAAATGTATTGATAACACAGATGTTGGGGCATACAGACCAGCTGGTAGTTCTCTTGTTCAGCGGTGAGGAGAAGCAGTAGTTCCAGTCCCCCAGTATGTCGAGGACTACCTTACAGTGGAGCAAAACTTAGAGGGATTGATGCATGAGGTTCCAGATATGCTTCTGGAGGAGATCCCACGACGTGATCAGCGTCATACCGTGGGAGTTTCTGCCTCTATGGGTCGTTTGCTCCGTAGAGTAGCCAGGACTTTAGCATGTTATCGTGAACATCATTGATGTCATGATATCATTTTGTAGAAGCCATGAGCTTCCATTTTTGATATTTTGGTCTTCGGACACATTTTGTAAAAAACAAACTTTGATCGTTATATATATATACACGGTTTTTACCGGCTTACTTTACACTTGTGTACATCTGTTTGATTTATAAATTGTTCAAATGTCTGTCTAATACGTAATTATCCAAAGCATCTGTTAATGTATTAAGACTTCTCGGAATGTGTTGGTATTCAATATAATCAAAATGTTGTTCCAAGAGGCAAATTCGCAGATAAAATCTTAATAATGTAGGACTTCGAATAGAATAGACATTACTTAGCTGTAGCACCACTAGCTGCGAGTCAAGTCACACAACCAAACTATGAATTCCAAGAGAGATAGCATCAACCAATAACTCAATAACGGCGCTATACTCAACTATGTTGTTGGTTTCTCGACCAAGACATACACCTCGTAAAGATATAAGCTCATTTGTTGGGGCATAGATTGCCCAAGCAGCAGAAGCTAGGTTCCGAGTACTACGGCTAGCGTCGTCGGCGAAGCCAATATAAGGTAGCGAATACTCTGACATCTGACAATCAAACACAATGTAATCGTAAGGGTAAAGACCAAATAACGTCAAACTCAACTAAAAGTAATCACACACACTCAGTATGATACATAAAAATACAAGTACGTTATGCACAAATGACTCATGCATAGTACTTCTTTAAGTACAACCCATTTCTGGGTTCACTCAAAGGTACCCCATCATAATCCACTAGCTCATATGCCCCTTTTGCCAAAACTTTGTTAACAATGTAAGGCCCACGCCACATTGGTTCGAATTTTCCATCTCCTAAGACGTCTTTATCTTGTTCATACAAAAGAACAAGATCTCCTTCAGAGAAGACACGAGGTTTGACATGCTTGTCATACTGTGCCTTAACACGTTTCTTCTGGGCTTCTATTACAAGAGTAGCGTCACGGAAAGTTTCGTCTAATCGCATCAAATACAACAGACGTTCCTCTTCAGCAGAAGTATTTGGTAAAAGTTCTACAGCTAGTTTTAAAGACGGAATTTCACATTCTATTGGCAGAATGGCTTCCATTCCATAAACTAATCGAAAAGGGGTGAATCCTGTGGCAGACTTAACAGATGTCCGATACGCCCACAATGCCGAAAATAACATTGTGTGCCAACTAGTTTTATGTTTTCCTATCATCCTTCGAATCATAGTGATAAGAACTTTATTAATGGCTTCAACCTGGCCATTAGCCTGTGGATAATAGGGAGTTGAGCTATCATGACGAAGGCCCAACTTCTTTGTAAGTTCAGACATCATATTATTTCTAAAATGGCTACCGTGATCGGTAACGATAGCCTGAGGAACACCAAAATGAGTGATGACATGGTTGAAAAGAAAAAGTGTTGTAGTCTTCCCAGTATTATCGAATGTCGGCATTGCCTCAGCCCACTTAGTAAAATAATCAACAGCGACGATAATGTAACCATGCCCCCCGGCCGAGTGAGGGTGACATGTCATGAAGTCAATGCCCCATTTAGCGAACGGAC
This sequence comes from Picea engelmannii, assembly GCA_009831015.1. Classification (NCBI taxonomy): domain Eukaryota; kingdom Viridiplantae; phylum Streptophyta; class Pinopsida; order Pinales; family Pinaceae; genus Picea; species Picea engelmannii. The sequence goes on along the minus strand of ML863553.1, from coordinate 29,820 downwards.
CTACTGAGACTACAGGATGAAGTGGAGCAGGATGCGACCGAATCTTCTGATTATAGGTCTAGCAGGCATGACACTTCTGAACAGCAATAATGCAGTCATGAAACAAAGAAGGCCAAAAGTAACCTGCACGTAAAATTTTCTGAGCAGTAGCATACCCAGACATATGACCACCACATGCTCCAGAGTGGCAGTCATTCAAAGCTTTCTCAGCCTCGTCAAAAGTTAAACACCGCCGAAAGACAGAGTCAATGCCTCGACAGTAAAGGGTATCACCGAGGATAATATAATGACGTGCTTGATAACGAACATGACGACGTTCGGCATTGGACAACGCAGGCCAAAAAGTTTGAGTTTGGAGATATATAATGATATATCTGTACCAAATATCATCGGTACCGATAAGGAAAAGCGACTCGTCAGGTAATGAATCAACTACTACTTTTTCCGTTGCAGTGTGGGGAAAGTCATAAATCAACTCAGCGAAAACTAATGACTTCTTTGACGTGGCTCGATCGAATTCCAAATCGAACTCCTGGAGAATAACAATCCATTTGGAGTATTTGCCCCCCAGCAATTGACGAGTCAATATATGTTGCATGGGGTTACAATGTGAAATCACGGTAGTTTTCCTGGTGAGGATATAATGACGAAAACATTGAACTGCTTGAATAGCAGCCAAGGCCAGCTTCTCAACATGTTGGTATTTAATTTCCATGGAAGTTAAACTTCGACTCAAATAATATATAACATGTTCATCGTGGTTATCATCCTCTTGAACGAGGACCATACCGATGGTATACTCAGACGCAGCTAAATAAAGAAAGTAATCTCGACTGTAATCGGGAGGGAACAGAAGAGGAGCTTTCATGAGGGACAGTTTCAAGGCTTCAAAGGCATCATTAGCAGTTGTATCCCAGACAAACTCAAAACCTTTCTTTAGAAGACGTGTAAAACCTCGAGTAATCTCAGCGTAATTCGGGATGAAGCGACGAAGAAAGTTTGCCTTCCCCTGCAAACTTTGTAGCTGACGCAAAGAAGAAGGAGGAGGGATATTAAGAATCACCTCGACCTTGATAGGATCGACCCAGATCCCATGGCGTGAAACAATAAAACCAAGGAGACGGCTGGATTCTATGCAAAAGACACACTTATGTGGATTCAAGCGAATGCGATAGAATCGACAATGAACGAAGATTGCTCAAAGATGCATAGGGTGATCGACCCGACGTAAAGAGTGAGCTGGAAAATCGTCCAACTAAGGTTGAACAATATGCTTAATATCGTGAAATGCGTAAGACATAGCGCGTTGGAACGTAGCACTTGCATTCTTTAGACCAAAAGGAAGTTTACGGTAGGCGAAAGTACCCCAAGGAAAAATGAAGGCCGTTTTGTGTTGGTCCTCAGGAGCGATATTGATTTGATTATAGTCGGAAAATCCATCCATGAGGGAAAATATTTCACTGCCGGCACAGTCATCGACGATTTGGTCAACGAAAGGGGTTGGAAAATTGTCCTTTGGACAAGCTTTATTGATATCCCGATAATCAACACAAACGCGTATACTACCACCCTTTTTATCGATCGATACTGGGTTAGAAACCCATTCTGTCAAGGCCACGGGGTAAATAAAACCAACTTTAAGGAGTTTTTCAACTTCAAGTTTAATGGTTGCGGCTTTACGTGGATGAACAGGAAGGAGACGTTGTCGGACTGGTTTGGCTCCGGGGTATGTCTTAATTTCATGAACTACAATCGAGGGGTCAATACCTGGCATTTCCTCGTAACTCCAGGCAAAGATATCACGAAATTCTTTAAACAACGAAGTATAAGTGACAATTTTGTCGGGAGAACACGAGGCTCCAAGACGAACATTCTCGACTACTCCAGGTTTCACAGAAATATCTATGGGTATCATGGGCGAAATGTTACTAAGGTTTCCTTCTGCTAACACATCTCGTGTGAATTGGGAAACCGTGGAAATAACAACAATGGTCGACGGAGTCGAAATCCGTTGATAATTCTCAAGAGTTTCTTGTTCCAGAAACAATATGGAACGATGATGTCCATCGTCCCAAGGGGTGTCTTCCATGACGGACATGATCATCTCGTCAGGGGGAAAAACAACGCGGAAAGGATCAGGAGACAAGTCCTCACCAAAATAAGAAGGAAGGGTTTCCGATTGAATAGCTTGATAAGCGGACTCAACCGGACTTAACAGCATAACGTTGCCGAAACGAACATGATCTCCAGAACTAGGGACTATCCAAGGGTCAGTAGACACAAGAAGTTCACGAGGCATAGTAGAGACCATATTAATAGATGCAATTAATGGGCATGGAATATCGGGTGGTGGTGGTATGGGGAAAGTGCCCATCAATGAAGAATCTTTTAAAAGACCGACTCCAACATTCTCATAACCCGCAGGGGTGTTTGCTATGAACGACACATTGCCTATACGGGTATCGGTATTGAAGAAAGCAAGTTGATCAACCGTGACCACTTTGCCCTGGTGAGGAAATCGTAGAACACGAAAAAGGGTTGACACTACAGCACGCATAGAATCGACCCAACTTCGACCAAGTAGAAGATTATAATCAAGAGGAGTATCAAAAACTTCCACTTCCACCTGGACGGTCTTACCTTCAAGAGTGACAGGTAACGACGGCAGAACACCGTAAGGTTTGAAACCAGAGCCATTGAAGACTCGCAAAGTGTTTTGTGACTCGGTTAATGGGGGAGAGCCAATGGCTTTCCAACAAGAAAAAGACATGACGCACGTAGAGGCACCCTCATCAACAACCGTCTGACAAATACTCTTATCGGCAATAACAACTTGTATTTGAAATGCAAGCTGTGGGGGTAACCTTGGAACATGCTCTTCCAAGTCAAAGACTATCAAATTCATATCCGTGGGATCGATTCCACCTATGGATTTCAACAGAGCCCTTCGCTGTGTAGGACACGACTGAAGGACCTCGAGGGCAGACATCGCTGAAGGTGCTTGGGCTAGATCTTCTACAATGTTGTAGTTCTGAGCCGCACGTGCATGAGGATTGAATGTCGACTTCTTAACGACACCTTTGGGGGGTGGCCGTATAATGGTATCAAGGTTTGGTCTTTCGAGATGAAGAGGACCGGTTGTAGGTGGATTTGGTGGAGAGGGCTGTACCAGATCAAGAGGTGAATTGTTAACCTTCTCCTTAGAAGGAGTATAGTCTTTAGCTCTAGTGGTAAGTGAAACATTATCTTTCTTGGAATCACCAGAGCACATCAAAACATAGGATTGTGTAGAGGTAGAGGGTTGATCATGGATGACCAACAAAGCCTATTGTTGAGCTGGAAAGGGTTGTGACAAGACGGCCGGAGTAGAAGGTTTCGGCGTAGTTTGAAGGAATATGTTAACTTCGGCACGCCTCGAACAATCTTTCGTGTAGTGATCATCACCACAGATAAGGCAAGGATAACGTGGTTTGCATTTATCACGATCTTCAACAAGAGGTGATTTGGTTTGCTCAGTCAGAGTATTGTTTTTACTCTCCTTATTCTTGCCTCTCCCCTTCTTGGATTTGCTCTTACCGATAGGCGTAGATTGAACAGCGTTCACTTCAGAGGTTTTACCGGCGGGAGGTGCAGGAGACGGAGCATTTTGAACATTAGAAGGATTGTATTTTTGGGTTGTAGTTGAAATGGAATGTGAATGGGTATGAGTGGTCCCAATCACACCATCAGCTGCATGTGAAGCAACTGGAGCAGTAGAAGTGTTGGAAGTACCGGGACAAGGTAGATCAGTTAGTAAGTCATACAAAGTGCCCGTTTGCGAATAAACGAGATCTAAATATTGAGCATGACTGATAGCCTACTCTTCAGTGACAACACCGCCCATAGCAATGTCTTTACCAATTTTGTTGACAAAAGATTTTGTAAACCACTCGGCCAGTAACTGATCAAGAAGCTCAAGTTTAATGAGACGTCTCCTCCTTCTCCTCTCATGAGTGTGATCAGAGATATGAGTGCTCGTACTCTGTTTGAAGGAGGTTAGAATCTCAATCCCCGTATCGTAATGAATCGGTAACTAGTAATGTGTGAGAAAAGCCATTGCAAGGGTGTTGAAATCTGAAAAGAAACCTCGTGGTAATTCAATGTACCACTTCGCAGCCGAACCGGTAAGGGTCCGTTGAAAAAGACGCAAACAAATGGAGTCATCCATGAGTGAATTGGAAGAACACCATAAATGAAAAGTCATGACATGGTTGTTGGGGTCCTCTCCCGCTTTCCCATCAAATTTCAGAATGTTCGAGGGGAGTTTAGCAGGAATAACTGGCCATTGGGGAGAGTGACAAATAGGATCGTTTAGAATCCTAGTCAAATCCGGCAAATCCAAGGTAGCGAGAAAAGGCAACTGTCGGTTTACTTGCGGATATTGATGGCTTTGGGGTGGAAGCCCCGTCGACAGACCAGTAGGAGCATAAGCAGATTGTCCATAAAGGGAAGCTCCGGGTTGGTTTGGTGGTGGCTAGATAGGGTAGTAGCCCCAAGGATTATAACCTTGGGTTTGGGTAGGGGCCTGAGATTGGGAAGTTTGACCCGATCCCCAAATAGGATTAGTCACACCCGGATATGGTTGGCCTACAGAAGGGACTGTAGTTTGCCCCCCAGCAAGAGGGACATTTTTTAAAAGCTGTTGCCAATACTGGGCCAATGCAGGAGGTATGTTTTGTCCAAAAGGGGATGCTGGTCCCCCTACCGTAGGTATAGTTCCACTCGAAAGTTGGGTACCAACCGTAGGCTGTGTGGTAACTACATTTTGCCCGAGGAAAGGAAAAGGAAAAGTACTACCCTGCCCACTAGCAGGAACATGCAAATTTGGTGCCATAGTTGGAATGGTATTACCAGTATTAGGATTGCCAGTAGGGAACTGAGGAAGTGTCAGGATGAAATCGGGAATAGTATGCCCAGGAAACTGAGGGCCACCTGGAGAACCAGCTAGAGTTTGTGGAGGTGTTAGATGTGTAACATTTAACACAGGATTCAAAGCATGGTAACCAGGGGGCAAATTCGGATTAACCTCGGGTGGTTGCTGAGTATTTATAGGGGAAAGAGTAGTTGCTGGAATCTCAGTTTGGACACTCGTAGTATTTACGAGATGGGCCATCTCGGGAGGGAGAACAAAATGATAAGTGGTAGTCTCTGGTGCAGTTTCTTGTTCAGGAAACACGGAAGGGTCGATGACTTCGTAGACAGGGGATTCAGTACCAAAGAAGACTCGTCAGAAATCACCTGACCAAGAAGGATCTTGGCCTACTACACCGTGAGAAGGCCCAGCAATTGATTCAGTAGGTGGAAGATCTTCACCAGAAAGATGAAATCGTCCTGTAGGTCGTTCACCACGACGAATGCGATAATCCTCTATAGTATTGTGAATTCTATATTCCGCAAGAGGATCAGTGGTTTGTACTTGTGGAGGTGGTGTAAAGACTTCTGGGACATCACTTACGTCTGTAGGTGGTAGAATGACCAGAGGGATTTCACCCGGACAAGGAGAGTCCTCACGGGTACCCTCGGGTGTTGCTGTGTGCAAAGGTTGTGAAGCTTCCGGACGTTCCGGAGACAAACCTTGCATCCTACATGAACATCGCGGGGGAGCAATTGTAAACAAGTAACAAACTCCCCAACGAAAATCCTATGGTCAACTACGAGAAAACAACAACATACACTAGTAAACAAAATCTAGAGACAATCACCAAGCAAATAATACCTTCTAATATCGAAGCCACTAGTTGGTGATGAAATCCAACGTCGCAACAACGAGATGAGAAGGGGCGGGGCTAGGGTGGAAAAGTTACGTTGACAACCTGCTTAACAGACTTACACCCTGGTGAAAGCTTCCATGCCCGTAATTGTGGATTTACTCTCTAAGGCTTCCACGCAATAATTGTGGATTTACCTTCCAAGGAGCCCGAGTGAGTTTGATCAACATCGATTCCAGGTACCACGGAGACTTTCCCCTCCATAGTCACCTTGGGTAAGAACCTAGAGAAATAAGCAACTATGGTCACCACAAACAATAGTACAGCCTGGGGGAACGGGTCAGTCCGATCCACACGCAAGGGCAGGATAACAAAGCCCGAAACCAACTCAAAGGCTTCCACTCATAATTGTGGGTATACCTCGAAGTGATCCCTGTAATACGTGCAATCTCTACACCGATGTCAACAAAGTAGGTTAGTATCTCTGCCAACACCAATGTGACCTAATGCTTGACCCTTGTGTTAGAAGGGCTTCCTAGGACAATATGCTGCCAATGGAATTTTACACTCCCTAACTCAAGATTCTATTGTGTGTTTTTGAGCTTTTGGAGAGTGTGTCTCTCTTCCTACTCCAAAGCACTAGTCTAGCTAAATGTTGGTGTAAAAGAGCCCTATAAAAGAGTTAATAGATCAATTTTAATATTGCGCAGTATTTTTAATGGCTGTTGTTTACTCAGAGGCAACGAAAGTGAAACTTAATGATGTGTGACTCTGACCCAATCAATGCAAGGATATGATGAAATATAATCTTTTTCATTCGATGAATCCTAGTTATGGGAGAGAGAGAACAATTTCCGAATCAATCT
>ML863550.1:6320-21078 GCA_009831015.1 Picea engelmannii | reverse complement strand
TTTTCAGCGCCAAGATTTGGTTAAAAATATGCCTTCAAGATCTCGTATTTACGAGCTCTGATAACGATTTGTGATTTTGAAAAACTCAAGATTGTTTCATTGCGCAAACTCCCAGTTCTGACCAGTTGATAGCAGTGCTTCCAGATCCATTGTTGAGGTAGATTTGGAGGCCGAGATGTTCGTGACTTCTTCCTGAAATCTCGCTGAGGATTCAAACAGATGTTTATTCCATAGGTATCATGTGTTTCCTCCTCTGCACATAAATTTTCAAAGAGATTTAGCGCTTAGAGTTTTGGATTATCGGGCTTGCATAGTTGAAGAATACCTTTCCTCACACCATTCTATTATTGTCTCCTCTCATTTCAAACCTATAAATGTCACTACCTATATGTCAAAATCTGATATATCCACCCACCATAGCTATTGAGCTCACAACATCTAAACAGTTCTATCCTCTGCATACGCAGTGCGCTACCTAAAGGCGTTGATTATCCACACTATGTCTCCCTTGCTCCCTTTGACATTTGAGTCGAGCGTTTTCTACCCAGTTTCAAAAGGTCAATTACAAAGTACCCTCTCATTTTCTAAGTGTTCAATACCTACACAAATCTAAGGGAGGGATTTCCACAACCAAGTTTTATCTTACTATCAATCAGTCTGGTTTAAGGGGAATTTCGTGTAAAAGTGCATCTTTGTCCATTTGAAGCTTGACTTTAGGTCTTCCTGGTCATTACCACCCCATATCCATAAGAATCTCTCATCCTAATCTATGGAGACTCCTCAGATAAATAAGTCACACAAGGGTGGCAAGGTAGTTAGAACCGAACTTGTGGATATGCATCTTTTTAAGACAGAGCCCATGGCAAGAGAATTTTTTCAAAGAGTGGGATGCCTCTCTTTCTTCCAGAATATGAAAAAAGTTCATCCTTAGGTGACAAGGCAGTTTTCCTTACATTTTGATGGTCAGAAGACCAAGGTAGGGGATTTAGAATTTGAGGTGATTGGGGCCTCTATTTCAGCTGCAATAGGAATCCCTATCACAGGTCAGAAATGGTTTAAATCCATGGATTTGAATGCATCCTATGCCAAAGATTTACTTAAGCCAGAACATCAATCCAGTGACTTTAGGTCCTCCCATCCTCTCCATAGGCTGCTCAAAAAATTTTATGGCCAGAACAAAGGCTTTCAGTCTCAGAACAAGAATCTCAAAGCAGAGTTATAACATTTTCAAGATGAAGTGGCTCAAAGAAACTTGCAGGTATTGGTTGAATATGCTATTGAAAATGAGACACCAGCAGCCAAGGAGAGCATATCTTCACTAAAGAATCCTTTCACCGCTAAAAGGAAGAATATTGTTGTGTCAAAGGAGGATCCTCCTTCTACAAGAAAGAGTGTCAGGTTAAGTGTCAAGGTAACGAAGTAGTTGGTGAAAGGTGAGCCTCATTTTTGAAGATGGTTCCTTTTTGTGAGGATAAATTGTTGTTGAAACATTACCTTTGCCACCTATATGGGCTTCTCAGTGCTTATTGTTCATAGTTTTGGGCTTTTGTGAATAATTAACTCCTTCAGCAGTAAGATTACAGATATTTTGTAGTGCTATGGCGCTACGGAATAGTCTATGTTGGTGTTCCACTGGTGTGTTACCTACAGTGCTGCCAAATTGCCTAAAGATAATGGTGTTGATATTACTCAAGGTTGCTACTCACTTTGCACATGTCCAAGTGGAGGTGTTGCATTTTTTATGGTGCTACCTAAAATTTGCACAGAGACACACAGTGGCACTACCAAAATTTTCTACCTAATTTCTGGCAGAGATGGAATTTGCACATAGACGCACCAGAGTGGCGCTACCAAAATTCACTACCTAAAATCTCGTAGAGACCGAAGTTTTTCACAGGGGATAGGAAAGTTTGGCGCTACCTTTTCTACTTGTCTAGTTTTGAAGTGATCTACTCAGTGTGTTACCTAAAGAGGCTACCAACAGACACCAGGAATCCAAGAGGGTCAAGATAACAACTTTTGGATAGTTGATGATGGAGAGAACTGCAGAAACAATAGTTGGCAACATAATGACAGCCACATGCTCCTAAAGGACACATGGAAAACAAGGAGTTGCACAGCAAAGGGGGATCAAGTTAGTTTGAATATTGGTTGGATTAGTCACCAACACTTTCCTATTTTATAGCATAGGTTGTTAGTCAAGTTGTTGGATCAAATAAATTCTTATATATTTTCATGGGAAGGAGACCAGCTCGTACCTCCAGTTGTTGCCTCCCTTTTGTTATAAATAGATAGATGAAATTCTTTAATAGGGTCGAATGGTTGAGCAAGTCTCCCTCATACTATAATATTTTGATGAAGTTACTGTGAATTGGTTATGTAATTGACTGAAGATATCTTGGTTAATAGAAATCAACTTCTCTTTCCATCTTATTTTCTTCTAATGCTAAAGTGTTCATGCTTTGAATGATTCACATGAGTGGTTGTGGTGATATTATGGTGTATGTTTGATTATTATATTATCATGATGTTTCTTTAGTGTCCTTAATTTCTGAACTCAAGAATATATTGTGTTAAGAATCTTTCTTCCTTAGGTTGTTTGCAGACTTGATGTTTACAACAACCCCTACATTCCTCCCACTAAAGTCTTCCCTCTGTTCATACTTACTCCCAATTACTGATTGAAGTTATCCAATACCTTGATTGATCATGCATGTTAGCCCTGATTTCTAGGTTGGAACATTATCGTCTTGATTCTTATCCATTTGACCCCTCAAAAATCTTTCACATTCATATATAACCTGATAGGTACTGGGCTTTCCTTCCAAGAAATATGAAGGTGATTCCTAGTGCTAACAAGGGTGAGTAGTCCTTGTCTTTGAGAATTAATTCCCTCAATGAAAGAATAAAAGATACCTTCAATATCAGTTATTGAGCCACTCTCAGATGAAACTGTTGCCATGATAAATAGAGGAGCTACTCTCAGAGTTCAACAGTTACAGTGAGAATAGAGAAAATCATTCTCAGCTTCAGAAATAGAAGTTGTAGGTGTAGAGTCTCAGTTCCAGAAGGAACAATTGCAAAGAGAGTAGATGACATAGTCTCAAGAAGTGATACAGATAGTTCTTTTTAGAAAGCACATAGAGATAACACATGATTGTGCAGATTAAGTTGCAGTTGAGCAAGTTGAAGAAAGCTCCAAGACCTTGGTATGGAAGGATTGATAATTTCCTAACGGGCTTGGGCTTTACCAAGAGTAAAGTTGATTCTAACCTTTACTTCAAGGTTATGAATGATGAGCCGGTTATATTTCTATTGTATGTGGATGACTTATTCTTAACAGGAGAAGAAAATATCATCACAGATTGTAAGAAGAATCACGTTGTAGAGTTTGAGATGAAATATCTAAGCTCGATGTATTATTTCTTAGGTCTTGAAGTTTGGCAAAGCCCAGAGAAGATCTTCCTTAACCAAGGGAAGTATGAATTTTAAATACTTAAGAGATTTGACATGTTGGAACACACCCATGGAAACAAATTTGAAGCTCATGGTTGATACTCTATCAGAGTTGGTTGATGCTACTCTATACAGACAAATTATTGGTTTGTTGATGTATCTGACGAATACCAGGCCAGATATATGCTTTGTTGTGAACACCTTGAGTCAGTATCCGGTAGAGCCCAGACGTGTTCACCTTGTAGTTTCAAAGCATGTGATGAGATACCTTAAGGGTATGATGGATTATGGTCTTTGTTATACTGGAGATCAGGGCATCAGACTATATGGTTATACTGATTTAGATTAGGCTGGAAGTGCTTCTGATAGAAAGAGTAATTTAGGATGTTGTTTCAGTTTGGGGTAAGCCATGAATTCATGGAAAAGAAGGAAGAAATATAGTATTTATCTCAGCACGATAGAAGTGGAATACATTGCATCATGTTCCACCAGTTGTGAAGCCATATGGCTTCATAAGTTGTTGACAGGTCTATTCGATCTGGAGATGGAAGCCACAATGATTCTATGTGATAACCAGAGTTGCATAAAGATGACGGAGAACCTAGTGTTCCATGATAACTTGAAGAACATAGAGAACAGGTATCACTACATTCATGATATGGTGCAGAGGGGAGTTGTAAAGATCCAATGTTTTGGCACAGATGAGCAAGTTGTATATGTGTTGACCAAGCCTCTGTCTTGTGTGAAGTTTGAGTACTTCTGAGACAATATTGGTTTTGTTTGAAAGGACCTCCCTCAAAAGGGGGAGTGATGATGATGATACTATGGTATCCTGACCAACAACAGGTAGCTCTGTTAGGATTTTATATCCTAGGGGATTGATCATCCCTTGGAATATCCCAAAGGTCGGGTAAGGACGGTCTGTCAGAGTACCTATGCATGTATATTCCATCTATGGTCAGTAGTGGTAGCTTCGTTGGGATTTTATATCCTATGGAATGTTTTGATTCCTAGACAGATCTCAAAGGTCCAATAACGACAGTCTGTCAGAGTACCACGTGGTAGCTTGTTAGGATTTTATATCCTAGGGAATATTATGATTCCTGGGAAGATCCCGAAGGTCCGGTAAGGATGGTCTGCCAGAGTACTAAAAAATGTTGGTGTTGCACCTGCCTCATTTTGTTTCCATATGTTGATGATGTTGTTGTCTCAGCCTTGTGATGATCATGATATTGTTCCATCCTCGTGTTGATGATGTTGTTGTCTCAGCCTTGTGTTGATGATGTTGTTGTCTCATCCTCGTGTTGATGCCTCATGTTGATGCACTGTGTTGATGATGTTGTTGTCTTAGCCTCATGCTGATGATTATGTTGTTCCAACCTCATGTTGTTTATGATGTTGTTCCAGCCTCGTGTTGTTGATGATGTTGTTCCAGCTTCATGCTATTGATGTTAATGTTTCAACTTCATGTTGATGATGATGATAATATTACTTTAGCCTCATGCTAATGAGGATGAATATTTTATTTCAGTTTCACGCTGATGATGATGATGATGTTACTTTAGTCTCATTTTTATGAGGATGATGATGTTACTCTAGCTTCATCATGATGATGATGATGATGGTGATACTAATCCAAGATCCATGCTATGGATGATGATATTGATGATGAGAAAAACTTCCAATGATTTGTAGATGTTCCAGTCAGTGTTCTATATGTCGATGATGATGATGCCCTCTCTTTCTCTTGATGATGTTGTATTGGGTCATGTCAATAGAATACCCTTCTCGTTAAGGGGGAGTGTTGAAATATTGTAACTTCGAAGAATATTCTAATTATATTTGAGTTATTATATTATAGATCAAATCCCCTATTGTGAATTGATCATGTTGAGTCTTGTATAAGACCAAATCCCCATTTGTGGATTGTTCAAACCATATTTATATGGTGGTATTTGTGAAGTCATCCCCTAGGGTTTAAAAAGTGGTTTTAACCACTCCTGGAAGAATTCAACCCTACTAAGTGAAGAGACATGACCCTAGCGCCTCCTCAACTAGTATATATATATGTGAGGATGGTGCCTCACTTGTTCACTCTCACACTCACTCATCTAGTGCGAATATTTTGAAGGCAGTTGCATTTGCAGGAGGAAGGAGAAGAGAGGCGCATGCTCAATCCTAGTTTATTCTTGGTTTTTTGGTCTAAGTCTTGGCATTGTATTGGAAATCTATTATTGAGGAAGTTTTTGTGCAGTTTTCTCCCCCATGAGGGTTTCCTAGGATAAAATGATGCATACATTGTGATTGTGTTTCTTTCAATGATCATCTTTATGTTGTTGTTTTGGAAATGCATTGAATGCTAATTGTTGGGCACGAGATATGATCATTTTCATGACGATTATTATACACTTTTGCCATATGTATATATGTGTTTTTCATCTTTTGAAGGATCTTTTTGGAGAATTTGATGATTAAATGGTATGATCGACGGCATAAGGTACGTGTAATTCATGTTTAATGATTAAATCAAGTTTAATTCATCATGTTCTATGATTTCCAAGAGTTAATTCATGTTTTTTTGTTGTTACAGGAAAAAACGCACCATGTTTCCAATTCCGACACTTGATCCGACACTCGTTCTAGCACTCATTTCGGTACCCGATCTGACACTCATTCCATCACCCAATATTACACAAAAATGCCAGGCGAGTTGGCGGTTATGGCATTGGTGGCCAGTGATGGAAAAATCGGGCACATGGGTTTTCTTCAAGATCGCCCCCTCCAGCTACTGAGCTCAAGACAACTCGATTTCAGTTGTCCAAAGAAGACGATTATTGGCTTGCTCCGTTTTGTCAGTTAGGGCATCATTTATTCTAATTTGCCAATTTTAGAAGTGGTTCAAACCTCCTATGGTCGACCACTTGGCATGTAAACGTTATAAATACCACTAAGGTGGTCAGACATAAGTTAAGCATCATATACAACAGTGTGATAGGGACAAACACATTTTTACTCTGTTTTGAGTTTTTACATTGCCAGATTATGCCAGAAATACGTTTTTGAGTTTTCATGGTGAATTCTAGTTGTTGAGTTCATGGTTGGATTTTAGGAAGTAGCCACGACTTGTTGGGGGGCCCACGAGCAGTCTGATTATTGTCTTTGTGTTGTTTATGCATTTCATAGTTTTGTTCTCTTTATTTTCCTGTACATGCATTTCTATTTTGTTAATTAGTTTGTTGTTATAATCTAATTTGCTTTGACTCTCTTTTGCAGGTTAGTATGATAAAGTGTATTAGCATGCATTAATATCATAGTTAGGAACGGATCTGCAGACCCCTAGACTAACCCCATGTGTAATTAGATATTAGATTATGCTTTCTTTTATGATTTTATAATCAAGTTTAAAACAAAATTTTAATTAGAATAGAACAAAGTTTCAATTTGGGTTTTCTTTGGCAGGGATTTGATGGATGGATAGAGTTGATTTCAGTTTTTAATCATAGCTCACTTATTTCAATTTTACATAGATCTTGCTCACTTAGTTGTTGATTAATGTAGTTGTTAGTTTACTTTTTAATGTCATGTCTTAAATTTTTGTTTTTAAGCATTTCTTTATTGTAGTTTGAATTGTTAGAACAAATGTAGCATAGTTTCTTTTATGTAATTTCCTTTCCTAGAATTAAATTGCAATTATATTTCTTAGTTAATGGTTGAATCTAGTTTTGATTATAATGATGATCTCGTTATGTTGTTGATGGTTCATATATGAATAAGCAGGGTATCTAACATTGTTTTTGTCATGTCTAAACTCTGTTTGGATTGTTTAATCCATACTTTTCATTTTGCCATCAAGATTAGTGTTGAGATTATACCATTGGAATTGTCCTTTGTTGTCAAGTGTCATCGAGATATCGTCTGTCACCACCGAAGGCATTCACACAACCACCAACATTATATCTGAATTGTCATAGGTTAAAGAATAGTTTTCCTACTTTCATAGATATAGTTTCTTGCTTTCATAGCTTAGGAAATAATCTTATTTGTTGTTGTAGGATAGATAGAATTTCCTTTGATACATTAGATAGAAGTTTGCTCAAGAATCAGTTGTTAGTCTTTCTTGCTCTCAATAGACTAGATTTCCTTTCATGCATTGCATTGAGCATTTAAAATTCCTTTCATGCAAGAGAAATAGTTTTGCATTAGGCATTTAGTCCACTTGCCTCTTAGACTAGATAATTGTTCAATGAGAATTTTTACTTGYAGTAGTTAGTTTCCTTTGTTTGCRTAGGTTAGTTAGTTKCCTTTGCTTACTTGTCTTTTGMTTTAGTAGGTTAGTTAGGTGTCTTTGCTTACTTGTCTATTTKCTTTAATAGGTTAKATAGGTGCTTTTGCTTACTTKCTTATTTAATTGCTTTCATAGGGTAGTTKCTCATTGAATGTAGGTCGGCAAGTTAAAGAAGTTTTCTTTTGTCATTTGCTTAGATAGTTGCTTGTTGCTTATTGTTGAATTAGTTTTCTTTACATAGGGTTTTACTTGCTTTCTTAGGAACTATCCATCGATCCTTGGCCCAAAGGTACTTAGGTCACCTAGTTTCAATTTGCTTAGTAGGGTTTTCTCATTAGATAGCTTTGCTTGAGTAGATTAGCCTTAGATAGCTTCCTTCCTTAGTTAGACTATACTCCTACCAGCCTTCTACCTTTGGCATATATTTTTCTACAACTCTAAGTTTACTTACCCCGGGTTGACAATTTAATTGAGGGTTTTTACTGTGTTTTTTGTGCATATATAACACCCATCACTAATGTAATTTGGAAATAACCTAATAACAACACTAAAACTTAACAGGAATTATGTAACACCCATGTTTCCCCCAGCTTGTAATTAATCATAAAATAGGATTACCATGCTAAGGCATGTGGAAAATGTAAATGTATTATTGGTAAACTACCCATAACTGACTGTTGGGAGGTGAAGCCTTGAAGTACGAGCCATGATATCTCTAGAGGAAAGAAATCAGTTAATGAAGAAAGGACCAGTCGTTGAATCATCAACCACCCCCATAAATGGAAGCATGGTCTAGCTACATGATGTTAGCTCGAAGTACCACAGAGACCTGTAGACCCAAGCTTCCTTCTGATAGAAGGAACAAGACAGGTTGGAAAAACATTTCAGAGGAGGGGAGGTAAAATACATACAGAGACACGGGATGGGAGCACAATCTCATGAGGGGAGATGTGTGAACCCAAAAGGAAGTGCCGAGAACATGGCTTGAATGACCTGAACGTGAGCTTGATGCTGAGGAAGCATCTGATAAACCTCGCAGGGTCGTTGTGACAGAGAGAGTTTCTCTGAGAGATGGCGTAAATTCCCTAGTGATATCATGGCTTGCAACGGGGGTGGCCAGAGAGATAAGAGTGAATTCCTCTGAGCCTATGGTTGGGTGGAAAGGCGCACACCCACAGTCATTTGGTTGGATGCAACTTGCAATAGATAAGTATTCTCATACCCTGTGAAATTAAGCTGTAATTATGTAATGAAATAGGATATACTGTGAACGACCCAGGGATGTGTATGTTTTCTTAATGGTTATATTGTATCTCTTTATTCATGTTTAAATTGTGTATTTAATCAAGTATGGAGGACATGTATTGTATTCATAAATTCTTGCGCCTTGTGGTGGCTTAAGATAGATCCATGAACTGTGAGTTCGTCGACCTTAGGCACAGTTTCACGTATGCATATAAGCACTCCTAGTCACTTTGAGTCCCTTGGAGGAGGGAGTCTATTAAAACTCAGAAGATATAGTGCACGTATGCACAGGCTCTCTGCGAGGCAGGCAGAGACCGAGAACAACTTAAGTTCTAGAGTTGAGGAATGAGTGTAAAGGGTGTGTGGAATAATTCTTTGAAGCGTTAAGTTCAAGAGAAAGAGAGAAAAACTCCTAAGCCTTTCAAACCTAAAAAATCTTAGGAAGAGTAGCGAGGTTGAAGTATCGAAAGGGAAGGTTCCCTTGTTTGGAAGACGAATGGACGAAATCTATTTGGAATAATCCACGGTCTATTGTGACCATTGGATATGGGGAAGAGCGTGGAAGTTAACCCTGAGACTTAGATCTGAGGATGCTTGGGAAACGTCCCAACCGTCGGATATTGGAGGTAGACGATAGTCAAGTCACCAGAAATACCCACGACTTAAGAATATGATAGTGGAGATGGATGTGAGTCGTTTAACGGGAGGAGAGGCCATCCCGGTCGTCATATCAACTCAAATACTCACTGGAGTTACCAAATCAAACACCAACCACTCGATTTAATCAATGGTTGGGAATCATTGTGGAGTGCGAAGGTGAATTTAGCGGCCTGATAGTTCACGGCCTGTAATCAACCCACGTCATTGATCTCGTTGGGGATGGAAGATCAATGATTAGGATTATACTAGAGTCGAGTGAGCACTTCTCAAATTGTGGAGGTGGGACCCTGCAATCACTGTGAACCATCGATATATGAATGGATATCGAGGGTGGGGAATCATTGCAGAGCGCGAAGGTGAAAGTAGCGGATGCGCTAATTCATGGCCCGCAATTCACTAACGTCGTTGATCTCGTCAGGATGGAATATCAATGACTCTGGTTAGACCAGGTTGGGCGAACACTTTCCAGATTGAGGAGGTTGAGCTCTCTGATAAAGAGCATGCATGTTGAGGACCCACAATTACTATGAACCATCGATCATCATCGAATTTTGATCTAATTTTGATGAGATCCCTGAAACGCAAGGAGTGTGTGGGAAATCAAAATCCTCAAAGAGATCAAGCTCAGAAGAGATAACACTTTCAGGCATGTAGATGAAGTCCAAGAGACAGACCCATAGGAGAAGCAAAGGTTGAATCCTTCGAGTACTGAGAGATCTTCTAAGTTGGAAGAAATATGAAGCTCCAGAGGAAGAGAGACAGTGGTCAATGGATCATAGTTCAAAGGATCAACAACCGTCAGATCCAGGGGGGACACGTGACAAGAGATCGTAGACTTCGTAGAAATCACCTCGAGAGTTTTAGATTGACAATTGAAACTCCCAAATCCTAAAGTGTTGAAGCACTGAAGTGTCGAAGTGCCGAAGAGATGAAGCGTTGAAGATCCAAAGAGACGAAGTACCGAAGAGTCAAAGTACCGAAGATCCGAAGCACCAAAATGTCGAAGAGTCGAAGCGTCGAAGTGTCGAAGCACCAAAGTGCTGAAGCGCTGAAGAGCCAAAGCACCAAAGGGCTGAATTAGATCTCGATCATCAAATCCAGAGGACATGTGGCGTGAATCTGTGGATTCCAGTAAAGACCCAACGTAAGCGTCGACCATCAGATCATCAGAATTCAATCTGAACTGTCAGATTCAGAGAACACGTGGCATGAGTCTGTGGACTCTAGGTAAAGACCCAAAGTAATCCTTGATTGTCAGATCAAGTGGACACGTGGCATGAGTCTGTGGACTCCAGGTAAAGACCCAAAGTAATCCTTGATTGTCAGATCAAGTGGACACACGTCATTGGATTATAACCTTAAATAGACAAAGTATAATCCTGACTATTGATCACCAGGAGATACGTGTCAGCAGATCAACAGCTTTGGGAAATCTATTCGAGGGTTTTCAGTTGATATTTGAAACACTCGAAGCTCGAATAGACAAAGTGTCGAGATCCATCGATCTATGTGGGGACAATTGTCAACATATTGCGAGCTCTGGGTAAATTGCATTGGAATTTCTCAGTTGAGAATTGAGATTTTTGAAGTCCAGAGAGTCAAAGAGCCGAAGTAAAATCTCAATCGTCTGACCATCCGAAGAATATCTAAACCATCAGATCATCCGAAGTAAACCTCAAGCATCAGATCTCCCAAGTGAATCTAAGCCGTCAAATATCGTGAACTCAAGAGGAGGCAAGTTTGAGATTTCAGAAGCCCAGAGAGCTGAAAATCCGAAGTAAATATCAATCATCCGATAAGCCGAAGTGAATCTGAATCG
This sequence comes from Picea engelmannii, assembly GCA_009831015.1. Classification (NCBI taxonomy): domain Eukaryota; kingdom Viridiplantae; phylum Streptophyta; class Pinopsida; order Pinales; family Pinaceae; genus Picea; species Picea engelmannii. The sequence goes on along the minus strand of ML863550.1, from coordinate 9,613 downwards.
TCAGATCATACGAAGTAAATCTCAGGTGTTGGATCACCCAAAGTGAATCTGAGCCATCGGAGTTCAGAAGGGATGTGGTGTGAATCTATGAACTTCGAGTAAAGACTTGAAGTAATCCTCGATCGTCAAATCAAGTGGATAGTCAGTGGATTATATCCTTCGGATAAAATCCATTGGGAAAAAGGGTGAAGCTTGAGATTTGAGAACTCAGAAGTCCGGAGACCTAAAGGATATCTCGCCCGTCGATCGAGAAGAGGGTCTTAGGGCCGTTGATTTAGGAGGATGGGTGTCAGCAGATTTTCAACTATGAAAGATTGGTGTACGAAGGAAAGCAGTGTTTGATATTTGAAAAGTACGAAGTCTGGAATCATGAAGGAGATAACCTCCATTGATTTAGGAGGGGCATATCTGGTCCGTGGATTTAAAAAGGGAAGGTATGAACCGTCAGTTTAGACAGTACCGTCAATATCGGTAGATCAATGCTCCCATCGCATTACGGGGACTGAATGTGCGCGAACTTTAAAAATTTGAGGGCAGGCTGCAATCCAAACCACGATTTCGAAGAAAGGACACGTGGAGGCCCAAGGTGAATTGCAGGGCAAAAAGTAGTTTGGTTTCAAACCACCCTTGGTTGTGCCTGCAATCGCGTGGTTACGTAAGGCCATCTCCCAAGTTCATATCAAGGAAGGGGCTCATTAGAAAAGGAGCTAGTGCCCAAACCCGGAGATTTTGCAAGCTAAAAAGGGGAAGGTCATGAATACCATTAGACCTAGACCCGAAAGTCGAAAGAGTCTGTGTTTAATTGCAGAACGATACCATCAAAGTCTCAGAGAGTCGATTGGCTCTAGAATCAGAGATGCTTGATAGAGAGGTTGGACCAGTTCCTTGACTTCCCAAATTAGAAACCATTGATAGGGAATATGTCCTTTAAGAAAAGAGAAATTTTTCTTATGCCCCATCGTGGGTGTGTTACAAATTGGTATCAGAACATGGTTACAACACTTGGCCTGCTTGGGCTCATGTACAAGTCACGTAAGGAGGTATTGTTATCTGCATTTACTCCTTGAGGAGAAGGACTACAGATTGAACCTGTAATTTTGGGAATTCTTGTTGAATTTCAGCAAAAAAAAATCTTTAGCCCTTTGTCAAAGTGATAACTACTCTTACCGGAGTAGGGATATGCTAATTAACATTTATAATAATACTTGAATGTGGATAGTTGAAGGTGGCAGGGTTCTTTCAAGAGCAGTTGAAGCCCGAAGGATGGATGACCTGGTTTTCATAACACTGCTTCTGAGCATGGGCAGTTGGAACTTTAGGCACTGATGATGGTAGATTATATTATGGTTAATACATTTGTGGGCTTAAAGGAATTTGATAGGATCAGGTAGGATCCCTGGCATTTATAGCTACTGCTCTATATTAAAATCGGAGTATATAACTCCTCATGACCAGAGAAAAGTGAGATGAGTAAAACCCTATGGACACTGAGGCAAGAAGGTTTTCTTGCTAGACGTTATCGCATAAAGAGGAAGGTGACCCTGGTTGGTTATTGTTGAAATAATGTAATTGCAAAGTGTATTCTTATTATTATTTGATATATTATTCATTGGATCAATCCCCACTATGGATTGATCATGTCGGCTATTGTAAAAGGACCAAATCCCGTTTTGCAGATTGGTCATAATATAATTGTAATAGGAAAAAGAAGAAGTCAGCCCCAAAATATATCAAAGAGGCCCCAGAATATAATAAAGGTGGTTATAACCACCCATATTAAGAAGTCGGCCCTGCCAGTGAAGAGACACTTCCCACATGCCAGATTAGTATAAATAAGAAGGTTAGTGCCTCACTTAGACACACCTCACTTGCTCATTGAGAGACAAGTTTCGGAGTTGCAGTTGGAGAAGAGAGAGAGAGAGAGAGAGAGAGAGAGAGAGAGAGAGAGAGTGGTGCATATTTGGGAGAGGATCTTCTGTATTATCTTAACTTATCTCTTGGAATTGTATTGGATATCTATAATAAGGATTTTTTGTTGGGTTTTCTTCACCTAGAGGGTTTCCCAGGATAAATGTTGTGTCTCTTGTGATTGTGTATTTCTCAGTGATATTGTCTTATGTTGATGTTATCTATTGAAATGAAAAGAACTATAATAATGTCTTAAACATTAACATGGTATCAGAGATAAACAGAAGAAAGCATCTTTCACAAGAGTGAAAAACAACACTGTTGTCGTACATGCAAATTAGGGATTTTTGATGGTGAAACTTTTCAGCCCTAAAACCATCTAGAAAAATGCGCCCTCCCCCAAGGATTATTTTGTCACTCTCATCACACCTTTTCATTGGCTAGATCTCCCAGAAAGTGAAACCCTAGTTTCACAAAGTACCGAAAGTACTAGAAAACCAGAGACCCAGAAGTACCAGAAGTACCAGAGTACTAGAGGTACCGGAAAACCAGAAGCACCAGTCCAGAAATATGCAGATCAAGTTTGGAGGGGTAAAATTTGTATTTTCTTAGATCCAGGAACACCAAGCTACTCGCCTCAGCCAAGTGCATCTTCTGGTAAGTTCAGAATTTGATTTTGAGCATTTTCATTTTTTGGTCATTTTCCTAGCTCCAGGTAAAAGATGTTTGCAAGCACGAAGCTTGTTGAAAAACTAGAAGGGATGGAAAACTTTCATGCCTAGAAGTATAGGATCGACCTAATCCTTGAAGAGAATGACCTAGCAAGATTCGCCAAAGAATAAGTATTGGAACCCGACGATGCTATAGAAAAAGCCAAGCATCTAAAGGACACGATTAGGGCCAAAAGAATCATTGCAGATTCAATCAAAGACCACCTAATTCCTTATGTGTCATCAAATAAGAATCTGAAAGAAATGTTTGATGCCCTAAGTATATTGTATGAAGGAAAGAACATAAACCGGAAGATGAATCTAAGAACTCAACTGAAGAATACGAGGATGCATAAAGGAGAAACAATCCAAGAATATTTCTTCAGAATCTCAGAATTTAAAGAACAGTTAGAAGCAATTAGAGACACCATAGATGAATACGAGCTCATAATGACATCTCTTAATGGTCTCACAAGACCTTGGGATGCATTCATCCAAACGATTTGTGCCAGAAAGGAGAAACTGAAGTTTGACCGTCTATGGGAAGAATGCATTCAAGAAGAAACAAGAGTAGCTAACCATGAAGCGCTACTAGCAAGAGATGATTATCAAGCCCTAGATACTCACACCAAAAGAGGAAGGAATAAACCCTACTTCCAGAAGGAGACTCATAAA
>WSFP011421244.1:0-22934 GCA_009831015.1 Picea engelmannii | reverse complement strand
AATGAAAATTGTAATAAAAATAAATATGTAATTACTCACACATTCTCTTGTTGAGAAATTATGAGAATTTACCTAACTCTGGGTATCTAAACGTTGACAAATAAAATAATTTAATGAAATTCCTTCAAGAGTGTTGAACTGTTTGAGCAAAGTATAAATTTCATAACTAGGAAATTTTAGTGCAGTTAAAATTTTTTACACAAAAGGAAGAAATTGGACCAATCTCCATTACTCGCAGACCAGGCAAAGAATTTCTCATTTGTAAATATAATGGTTTGCAACCTTATTATTCAAATATTAGAGTATCTAAATGGTAACTTAGGAATTTATTGGTGATCACCAAACTTTACCATTTGTTCCAAATTTGCCCAGAAATATAGAGTTGCACATTTTCATTTATAAATTTATGTTATTTATTTGATTTCCTTGCTTCCCATAGTATTTACATGCCTTGGAAGTAAAAATCCTCCCTGCTAAAACCTCGTGTTTAGTAAAATTTACTAGTCTCTGAATTGCAAGCGTTTCTTTACTAATTTCTAGGGATTAATCATTATTCCCAATTCTTTCCCTTTGGACATCAATTTTACTTTGTAAATCCAAGTAAAATTGGTTTCTTACCAAATTCAAAGGATATATTTAATTGTCCACAATATGTCAATTTCTAAATTTCATTTTCATTTCAATTTTAGAAACTTAATTTGCATTTCACATTCCTTTCCTAATGTTTATTTGTAAAAATACTTTGCCTCTTCTCTAATGTGTCGCCATCTCTCTTATTGTAAAATAGGGGTCTGATCCTCCTTCAAGTTATGAGTTTATTAGCTTTTCCAGACCACAGACGAGCCAAAGTCCTATGCCCAACCTTCAAGTTTTTAACAAAAAATTGCACTTTCATAATTACCAAGCTAATTTGTGATGACTATGGTGGCTTGAATTTACTAATATTTGAGGATTAGTTCATATAGACTAATACAAGTGATCAGCCAATGTTATTCTCCAAATTTTATTTAGAACCCATTACTAGCAACATTATTTCTCTATACATAAGAACGCATGAAAGCAATGACAAAATATGATTTCCAAAACTTTACTTCATGTTTTCCCAACTAGGAAGGCAATCCGAATCACAAATTTGAACATTTAAAAAGGAGAATAATTTTTGCAAGCATCTATCACATGGAATCCATATTACAAAATAAACCTCTCAAGAAAATACAAAACTCAAAAAATTACTTATCTGAAGCTTGGAATTAGTTGGCAACTGCTGAAGGGTGTTCCCTTTTCCACCCAACCATAAGCACAATTGATCTTGAAGTATTCCCCAACTGGCCACCCCCTAGCTATATCATGATGCCATGAGAGAGAGGTTCTTCTTTTGCTCAACAACAACAAGGGACAAATATTACTCTCCTTCTCCCACAGGAACCTGGCAGTCCAATTTTATATCCACCAAGCAAGGGAGCATGTTGTTATTGCTCCATCAATCACTCAAATTCTTTGAAAATTTGTTTCTCATCTTGATTAGAAAACACTGCCCAACAATTCCTGCACCAATTTTTTTTTGTTTTCTTAGTTCTCTTCAGAACCAATGAGCCTCACACTCTCTACCTCTTCAGAAATGGTCAACAGACCCATTCATGTGCCTTGTCTGCCCTCTGTCCACGATTTTCATTTCTTTTCTTTCCTTCTATAACAATATTTCATGGGTCCATTTCCAAATTTGTGGGACAAATCAAGAAGTTTCCAGATGGGGTACTTTTCACATATCCTCATTGACTCTTGAAGAAGACTTCCCAACTACCAACTTGACTGGTAATTAAATTATCTGGGATAGAGGACCGTTCTGAGTTTGAGAAATTTAATTCCAATAGAGTGTTGGCCTAGTAGGGGTCATCTCAACCATTATTGGTTCCCTTCATCATTCCATCTCATGCATCATAATATGTATTGGCAACCCCTTCAACATTTATGCAATGATTCCTAGTTTATTTAACAACATAAATATTTACTTTATCTTTTGTAGCAAATGCTCATCAATTCCAACATCCACACATAACCAACATGTCCATAGTCTCTTATAAAAATATACTTATATTAGAAGCTGGGGGAAAGAAGGGTCACATCATCTGTGGGGAAGTTTGCAATATGTTCATCATTTTCAAAAAAATTGCCAATATTCTCGATTATCAGGTATTGAAGGCCGAAAAATTGTCTTGACATGAAAAGTACTTTGATTCTGAGAATCATATGAACTGAAGAGAGATGCAACTATTTCCAGTGAATCAAAATTTTTATTCCTTTCTTAAGGGATGAGAGAGATATTAAAAGAGTTAAAAGAATCCATAAGTTCACATACTCTTCTTTCATAATGTTTCAATTTTTCTTTCTTGCTTATGTATTTCTTTTTGATATGGTTGATAACCAACTCTGAATCACTAGTCACCACTAGATTTTCTACTTTCATTTGAAGGGAACGAATCATTCCTTGAATCAATGCTTCAGATTCAACGTCATTATTGGTACAAGGGATTTCTAATATGATAGCATGTGGATAGATACCAGATTGAGGAATTTTAAAAACAATACCAGCTCCATTTACAGACTTAGAACAAGCACCATCAAATGAAATTTTCCAAAAACCTTGGAAATAATTTTCTTCATCTTGTTTAAGTGAATTTATTTGTTCTGTACTAAAAACCACATAATTTCCAATTCCAACATTGACATATTTTTGCATTTATTCATTTTATTTTTTCTTAAATGACACTAGTTTTTTGTGCTCTCGGTGAACTCTTATCATAGCCCCATATTTATTTGGAAGCATCATGCAACTTCCATAATTCATTATATATCCTCTAATTAATGAACACCAATCTCTTCCTACGACAACACCATATGATGGAAGAAAATCCACAACTATGGTAGTGAAGACTATTGTAATATGGGGTGCTACACTTATTCATGTATAAAAATCTTTATTTTCTCCATAAGTTGGGACTTTTCTTGAATCAATGACATATATGATTTCACCAGTTTCATAGTATTTCATGCATTCCATTTTGAGATATTCCATCGCTGATAGTGGTATGATGTTGTTAGAGGTTCCACTATCCACCAGACAATTGTGTAATGTGAAATCATTATTTTGTATTTATATATAAAATGGTGGGACTTTGCCCCTCAGTCTTATTGATGTAATATTCTGTTGTTGCCTTGTATTAATTGCAACTACTTCTATTCTTGAATTTGTATCATCCAATATCTTCAACATATTTTCTCTTTGTTGAGGTATCTTGACTTCCTCCATGAATGACAAAGTAATTGGAGCTTAGATAACTCATCAAACAGATTATAATTCATTTGCAATGGAGTCTCCATATGATCAACAATTGGTTTATCGTTTTTCTTATTCTAGAGAATTAGATTTTTCTTTTTCTTTTTTCAGTTTGTTCCCTTGTCTTAAATTTGTTTACTTGTGTTCTGGTATGAACCGTTGGACACATAATCCTTTGTGGTTATGTTTCTTGTGACTTTATGTAAATATGAAGAGTCACAGGTGATAGGAATGGTCACCCATTTGGGAATACCAAGAGTCATTTATTCATGTATATATTCACCTATCATTCTAATGCAAGAACATCAAGTGTGGAGTTATATTTTCCACCAATCCCTGGCCTGACAGTGGTATTAGATCATGGCCTAAATCCATGAGTAGATTCCCTGGAATTCTAAAACATCTCTACTAGCCTGTCTGTCTTCATATACCCCTCTTCCCTCAGGCACCTCGATCGATTCCAGTCTATGTTTTCATTCTACCAACCATTCATTCTACTTTGCGTTATGAGTCTGTGTCTTCAAGAGAAAACCCTATTTTGTTGAGGCAAAAAATTTTCATGGGGTTATCCTCGTACCTAAGCCACCTGAGTTTGAATAATAAGCCTCTCATGTATGAGGATATACTCCTACAACATGTATGAGTCTACTGCACAACTTTCCTCAACCCTTCCTCGACCTGTAATATCCTCATGCTTTTGTGCAAATCATGATATGGTTGCATAGGGTTTTTTTGTATCAATATGCGGGGAATAGAAATTCATCCTATTTGGTATTGAAATGAGATAAGTTGGAGAGCGAATCCGTCATTAGATTGCACATGAATCAGAGCGAGTTGGTATGGTTTATATGCCTCACGATCTAATACCAATCAATTTGCATTCTAAAGGTCACATCTACCCATGATTCTCATATACTTATAACCAACTGTCTTCACACTTGATTTTGCACTATCATTTTCACCTTTTTCACTCACGCAACATTGATATTGACAAAGGGGGATCTCTGCTCATATTTTCTACATTTCCAACTATTATATTTGTCATTATTTCTATGTTAACCGGAGCTTGATTGGTGGCGTTGGCATTATAAGCATACTAGTTTTCACTCCTAGTATAACAAACTCATGGCTGGAAAAATCGTTGAGTGGCGGTAGCTTGGTGGCTCAACCTTGACCTTGACCTCTTGCGTAAAGTATCCTCTGCTAATCCTTGGTATCGTTCCTTAGGAGTTTCCCTCAAAACATCCCTAATCTAGTCTATTACTACTATGGTTTGCTCCATTCCATGTCCATTCCAACATGGAGCTACTGCATTTGAATCATAGCCTATGACATAACATTTCGACCTCCAATGGCACTGCTCCTGGTGGCTTATAGCCTCTTCATCGTAAACATTTCATAAATATGTTATTTCATATTCAATATTGGTGTAATGCATTTAGATAGGTCCAACATTATATTTGTCTCCTTCTCCATTTACATTTCCTTGCATTCTCATACATATTTGATTTTCCTTTCCATGTATCTTTTGTTTCTCTATAGTGTTTCCCACTTGGTTGTATTTTGTTTGTTTACGACAAAGTGAAAGAAATAGTTTTCATTGTTCTTTGTGAGATGAGAACAAAACAATATGTTGATGAATATCACCGGATAAGGAATTTTGAGTGTGGGATCTAATGGGAATTAGGCTGGGAGAACCTGTTGTCATCCTCAACCATTGACAATCATTGCAATCTTGTTTAAGAAGACTAGTGCTTGCCATCATGTGTTGAAGAAGACCAGTTAGGAGGTGGATTTATCTATCTACTGTCAGATTTAAGTAGATTTCATTTTTCAAAATAAATGAAAGAACACATAAAGAAGAAGCTCATAGGCATGGGGGATTGGCATATTCTCCCTCGAAGATTTGATATTCATTGTAACCATTGTGGAAATAATGGGTCACATGAAGTGAATTATTGTATATTTCCATGGGAGAAGATCAAAGAAGACAGAGGTAAAACTTCAGAACCAATGGAAGGTAAAGCACATGTTCATTATGTTGTTGCCTATTGCAATATAGGAGTAACCAAAGATCTATTCAATACTTCTTTTTCTTCTTAGGGAGATTCATGGATTCTTGACATATGCACGAGCTGCCACATGAAAATTTGAAGAGACATATTCGAATATTTTTATGACAATGTATATGGCATAGTGTACTTTGTAGATAGATCAAGTCTCAAGCCCTTGGGAATGGGAACCATCAGGATTAAGTTGCCTAGACTCCCATATTTTTTCTGCACAATGTACTCTATCTTCTAGAGATGCAAAGAAACTTGTTGTGCCTTGTGCAAATCAGACAACAAGGCCACTCTATTCATATGATCGGTGTTAAAGTTGAGATAAGGAGGGATTCTGACAACATGGTTGTCATGACTAGAATAGAAGATGGAAGACTGTTGAAGATAAATGGGACATCTTCCCATACACACATTGTTGCATACCTCTCTCATCATGACTCGATTATAATGCCATCTAGTCTTTTGTGGAATGCTATATTTGGCCATATTAATTATGATAGTCTTCGTTTGTTGATAAATAATGGTGTTTTCGGTCTTCCCATTGTTCCTAGAAAACCAAAACAATGTGATGATTATATACTTGGAGAGCATAGAAAACAACCTTTCCATGATTCCACTTCCAAAGCATGTAGAAAACTTGAACTGATTCATCATGATTTTTACGGCCCTATGCATGTTCCTTATGCAAATTGGAAACAAATATATCATAAATTTTATTGATGATTACACCAGAATGTGTTGGGTGTACTTGCTGAAAGATAAATCATAAGCTTTTGAAACATTTAACAATTTTCATGTATGGATTGAAAAGGAAGCTCAATCTTGTATTGGTTGTCTTCACACTGATAATGGAAGAGAATATACTTCTAATGAATTTGAAATCTACCTTCACCAACATGGGATTAAACATCAAACCACAATTCCATACTATCCCCAACAAAAAGGCGTGGTTGAACAAATGAACAAGGCACTCCTCAATATGGTTCATTCCATGACATTTTTCAAGAATGGTAAATTGATGTCTTGGGATGATGTAGTTCTATGTGCATTTTATGTCAAAAACATGTGTCCATATCATTCTCTTGGAAACAATACTCCATATGAAATGTGGTATGGCCACATTCCTTCGGTGAGGCATCTCAGGGTATTTGGTTCCACCTGCTATGTCTTGATTCCTAAGGATCAAATAAGAAAGCTTGATTCAAGGAGTCAGAAGTGCATCTTCTTGGGGTACTCAAATACCACCAAGGAGTATCGTCTTTATGATGAGACAAACAAGAAATTCATCCTTTCCAAATATGTGATCTTTCTTGAATCCTCCAATAAAGATGAAACTGTTGAGAGGTAGCTTGACCATCTAGACAGATTCACTCATGTAAAGACATACCATGAATTTGGTGATGAGATTCCACATCTTGAAGGGGGGATCCCTATCTTGGGTCAATCTATGGAATCTCCTTTTGTAGCACCATCTTCCCCTCATGAAGAAGTTCCTACCACTTCATCAAAACTTGAAGTTTAGTTGGATGATGTGATCAAGAGGATTTAAAAGATGAGGGTTGATGAGAACTCAACACCATCTCCATCAATCGAGCAGCCTGGACCATCTTAGAAGGGTCCACCAAAATGGCTCACAAAAACACTTGAGAGTGTTCATCCCCATGAGGTCGGGAAGACAAGAACCAGATTGTCCTCAAAACAAGATGGAGGTATTGTAGATAATTCAAACTCAGATGATGTAGATGACATGGATGTTTCATATGATTGTGAGTTGAATTTATCTACTAACCATGAACTAACTTCCTTTAAAGAAGCTACTTCTCATGATGAATAGAAAGAATCCATGCAAAGTGAATATGATGCTCTCATCAATAATGGGACATGGAAGTTTGTGGATCCTCCATTTGGAACGAAACCGATTGGTTGTAGGTGGGTATTCAAGAACAAGTATAGATCATATGGATGACTTGACAAGCACAAAACAAGTCTCATGGAAAAATGTTTTGCACAAAAATAAGGTGTTGATTTTGGGGAGACTTTTTCCCCCACAACAAAATGGGCTACCATCCACACTCTATTTTCCATCGCAACACAAAATGGATGGAACATTCATCAAATGGATGTGAAGACTACTTTCTTGAATGGAGACTTGAAAGAGAATGTGTTCATGTCTCAACCAGAAGGATTTGTTGTGAAGGGAAAAAAACATAAGGTATGTAAGCTCATAAAATCCTTATATGGATTGAAACAAGCACCACAAGAATGGTATGAAAATTTAATCGAGCATCTTCTGAAATTAAATTTCAAGCATTTCAATCTTGACGATGCAACTTTGTTTGTCAAGAAAGTTGGAAAAGTTGTTGTGTATTTTGTAGTATATATAGATGATATGTTCATAACAGGGAACAGTGAGAACTACATTGCATCCATAAAGAGAGAGTTGAAGAAAGGATTCAAGATGACATATTTGGGACATATTCACTATTATTTGGGAATTGAAGTGATACAAAATCCAAAATACACATTCATCTCCCAGAAGAAGTACATTGGAGAACTATTGAACAAGTTTGGCATGGCTGAGTGCAATCATGTTTCTACTCTAATGGAACCGAATTTGAAACTCACATCAAAAGAATGGAATGAATTTGAGGATGCAAGCAAGTATAGACAACTTGTGGGAAGTCTTATATACCTTACTACCACTAGACCAAACATTTCATTTGTTGTTGGGATTCTTTCTAGGTTGATGCAAAATCCTTGTGAAAGACACTGGTTTTCTTCAAAGAGAGTTCTAAAATACTTGAAAGGAACTCAAGAGTTTGGAATCAAGTACTCTAAGGTAGATGACTTCAACCTGATCAGATATTCTGATTCAAAATTTGATGGAGATAAGGAAAATGGGGTATCAACTTCAGGCTATCTCATGAGTCTTGGATCAACAACCATGTCCTGGAGATCACACAAATAATCAGTTCCAACAGATTCCATAACAAAGGAATAATATGTGGCAGTTGCAGAAGTGACAAAGGAGATTGTGTGGCTCGGGAAAATACTCGAATATTTGTAGGAGAAACAAGTGAATTCTACTCCTCTTCTAGTTGACAATACTTATGTAATCAAGTTGGCTAAGAATCCCAGATTCCATGATCGAACCAAGCACATCAACAAAAAGTATCACTTGATTCGATACCATGTAGAGGCCAAGACTATTCACTTAAGACATTGTTCCACAAATGAGAAAATTGTAGACATCTTAACCAAAGCACTTGGAAGAGAAAAATTTGAGAAGTTCAAAATGATGCTTGGAATCACACACACCTTTTTCGATTAAGGGGGGGGGAATGTTGGATAAGTAATCCTTTGTGGTTACATTTCTTGTAACTGTATGTAAATATGAAGAGTGGTAGGTGATAGGAATGGTCACCCATTTGGGAAGACCAAGAGTCATATATTCATGTATATATTCACCTATCATTCTAATGCAAGAACATCAAGTGTGGAGTTATATTTTCAGCCAATCCCTGTCCTGAAATGAACAACATTGTCTTGTGAATTTTCAAGATCCTATTTTTCATTAAAAAAAATACAAAAATATGATGGACCTTCATCCATTTGTATTGATTCCAAAACTTGATCTTGATTAATGTATGTTCCTTGATCAAAATTTTCAAAATTTTCTTCTTCTACAATTTCTTCTAGCACAACAACATTAGGATTTGGAACTCTGGGTGATCTTGGTCTATGTTATTCAATTTTATCATTTCTTGTTCTCTGATCATGTAATGGAAATATCATATTTGTATTTGGTGGAATGATATTCTCATCTCTCTTGAGTCTAGTAATCTCATTCTGCATTTTTCTAATAGTTATACTCATTTGAGCTATATCTATCTTTTGTCTTATTTCTTGGGCAACTCTAGGATAATTTCTCACATTAGGGAGAACACCTTGGATAATTCCTCCCCTAATTGCTCGATTTTCAGAAATTCTAGAAGTAGATGGTCCTTGAGGTGATATTAACAGAATGGTCATTTGTCTTTGCACTTTTCCAAGAATAATCTCAGGATTAACATTAGTTTCTAACATTTATTCTTCCATTTATGTTTCCTTCTGGATTGCTTCATTCAATTCATTTATTTGTGAACCTATAATTGGATAATTCACATTTTAAGGCATGGAATTATTATAACATATGAATATGATAGGGTCATTAGGGCGTTGCGCTTCTGGGATTTGGTTCAATGTCTTAAAGAATCATAAATCAAAATCCATGATTCTTTCCCCTTTTTTTAAGATGGATTTGAGTAAACTTAGTAAGAATGGTATGATATGTGCATACATAGTCATGAACATACTTTATAAATCATCAAATGAACCAATTGATTGAGTTGGGAGGGAAATATACCATTCATAGGCTGGACCTATCAAGGTTTGCAGAAAAAATCAGACCATTACATCATCATCTTGAATCAAATGAATATAAAAAATACTTGAAAACTAATCCATATGCATTTTTGAATCCATAATCCCATCACCTAAAAAGATGGGTAAAACTCCTTGAGTCAGGGTTGGCAATGTATGTTGTTATCCATGTAAAATGAGCAGGCTAGACATACTTGGGTTTCTTTTTCTATCATTTCTTTCTCTTTCTTAATTAGGAATTTCAATTATTTTTTCTTATTAGTCACCCATGATTGGTATCTTACTTGTTTCAGATCTTGAAGTTTGGCCAACTTCGCGAGTCACAAGTTTCTCACTTTTACTTCTTGTTAATGGGCCCTTATATGATTCCAACTTTTCTTAGATTTATAGTTGTCTTCTTTGTCACCATGTTATTTCTCTTTCTTTTTCTTGGGCAAGAACTTCCCAAGATATTTCAAGTTCAACATGACTCGTTGTTGTAATTGATAGGTCATACAACTAATGCAAGATACTTCTTTTATCTCTTAGCTTAATTTGTATTTGGGGTTGGTTGGGTTCAGGTAGAGTCATTAAATTTTCTGATCTACAAAACCAACCTTTTGTTTAGTTCCCCAGTATGGTCGCTAAAAGTTTTGATCTAAAATATTATATTACGGTCTTTAAGTCAACCTCGCAAGGATAAATCCACCTGCATTTTTAAAGAGGTGGTACACATCTATTTCAAATAACATAAAATAACATAAAAAGGCTTGAGAGAGGACTACACTTATTCTTGAAATAAATATTCACATGCAAAGAATACATGAGAAAGGACCAAGCTTCTGTAGAAAGAAAATATTTACACTATGTTACAAGATTATAAATCAAAAGAGTATTCATTTAAATAGGAAAACATTTCCATCACAACACTAATCAATGTAGAACACAATATTAAGCAAAAGGAAATAAAGTATGGCCACATAACAAATAAATCTAAATGATCATTTAATTAAAACCAATAAATATTATGATAGACACACATATGAAATATCATGCTTAAATTAAAATCCTCGAGAAATCAATAATGTTGTGTCCCAAACTAATTCTCTAGGAAAATAAAAAATAATAAATGTCTCTAAATAAATAGGCAGTAATGTCTTGAATTACAAATAAAAGAGATCCTTTTTTTCCTTCAAAGAGGAATGGGATGGGGTTCCTGTGAAACATAAAATGAAAGAGAGACCTAGAAGACAAAAGAGAAACAGTCAAGGGTCAACCTTAGGTTTCACATGTTGTTGGGAACAAAAAAGATGAAATGACAAATGACCGAAGAAGGGATATGGAAAGGGAAAGTATAAGGTTGATACTTGAATTATTGCAATGGAAATCTTTGAACCATTTACTTTCTTGTTGAGACATCCTTTGTAGAAGGATACTGTTGTTCTAGAGGTGGCATAATTGTTGTAACCACTTTATGTTGATCTGTCTCAGTGATCTTGATTAATGCCTTTATTAACCACTCTTCTATGTACTCCCTCATCGAAGCAACTATTATTTCATGCTTGGTTTTTATTTCAAATATTTGATTTTCCATTTCTCTTAAATCAATACTCAATTGGTGCAATGTGTCCTCAATATCATCATTCTTATTAATGTATCAGACAAGCCACCTTTCCACCTCATCTTCAAAGAATTCAATTGATTCAGTAAAATCATTCACCCATGCAACTTTTAACACTTCAAGTTATTCCAATAGTTACTCTTTAGACATAAGTATGGTATCCATTAATAAATTAGGGTCATCTAATTCCTTTGTAAGATCAACAAGTTTTAGAAATAGGTCACCTCTCTTGACTTTCGCAACATCTAATTTAAACATAATTTCTCCTAAACTTTAATCATTTTCAACCAGTAAGCATTGATATGCTCCATTCAGATACTAGAGGGAAGGTTTTGTTTTGTTCTGTGGATTTTACTTAGACTTGAAACTTTTACCACAAATTTCCCCATAGCCTCTTTTTAAAAACCTTTGTCATTCTCTAGATCCTTTAGGAGATATTCTCTAAAATGCATAATCCTTTTTGAAAAACTGGTTAAACTCTAAGGTAACTCCTAGATTTCATGGATTAGGTCTATTATTTTTTGAATTCCATCTCCAATGTATTTTCTCACAACCAACAACAAATTAGACAAAACTTTCAACTTACTGCTTATTTCTGGGATGTCCTCAAGGGTGAGTGTCGATTGAATTGCATTTAAAGGCTCGACAAAAAATGGTTTCAAAATTAGAGATTTCTCTAATTCCTTTATTTTTTCTCTTAGAATTAAATTTTATTTCTCAATATAAAAAATGGATTCTTTTAGTGCTTCCTTGGTTGCCTCATAAAATTGTACATTTTTTTAGGGCACAACCCCATGGAATTCAATTTCTAATTTCCATTTTTCAGACACTTTATTATTTTTCATGTTAACCTTCTCTATTAACAATGTTTTGGAATTTTTATGGTAGGCCATGTGGTGAAGTGTGAAAGTTTCTTCTTCAAATATCTTTGGTTCTTGGGTAACCAGAGCCTCAACAATTTCTTGAGTTTCCAACATCATTATTTTGACCAGCTAGGTTCTTATATCACTTAATATACATCCATATCTCAAGGAATTTCTTCGATTTCAAGTATTTTCAATCATGTTTTATGAATCTCTCTCTTTATTTTAGCAAAAGTATGCACAACATGCGATTTTTCCAAATTTTTCTTTGAATGGTCTTTGTCACCACCATCATCTAAATTTCCATCAAGTGGTTTTCTTGTTTCCAGACCGGTACATCTAGGTTTTATTTTAGCAAGAGTACTTCTCTGTGGAACATTAGGTGAATTGGGGTTTTTGTTTTTTGCTTCTTTTCCTTTTTGCTTGTAACACTCATTAGTGCTAGATAACTGTTCGATATCATTCATGGCTTCATTAGCTGGGGTCTAAAGGAGATTTTTATTATTTCATCCTCCTTCCTTGAACTGTTTAGAATTACAAAAATAAGAAAAGTATCCCACCAGGGACATGTGTGTAGAAAATAGGTCATTATGGTCAAAACCCTCAATAAATTTAGCTTCCTTCAAATCAAGTTGGTCAAATTGACCTGCAAATTCATCAAAGTGAGAAATATTCTTGATAACAACTTCTCCAACTCTCGAGGGAAGTGGAATGAACTGTTTTTTTTTCATTAAAGAAGTGTGCTTAGTACTTGTACTATTTGCATACTTCGATAACAAATTGTCCACTGGATACATAAAAGGGGAGCAAGAAGGGTTTCTCTTCGAAACGAAATGATCTTAAAACAATGAAATCCTCTATAGTCTCAAAAATTCCTTTCTCTGTGATAAAGGAAGAAACCTCTAATGTCAGTCTTGATGTAGTAGGACCAAAGATTAGTTTTTTGAATTCAGAAATAAAATTGTTGTGGACTGTGTAGAAATTGTATTGAGATTTGTGTCTCCATAAGGCTGGATACCAGATAGAGACTGGTTCCATCTTGAAATTAAAACTCATTTCCCTCAAAAAGTCTTTGAATATGTGGTAGTAGGTTATGGAAAATACCAAATAGGAAGTCATATATAATTTTTCGGGTTTTCCTCAAACCACCCAGTTGAAACGATATTCATTTGAAATAATATGGACCCAGTCATTCAGGGTGTCTTCATGAACAACAAAATTAAGGATATAAACAAAAAAAATTGTCACAGAGGTCATGGAGTCCAATCCAATTATATGAGAAAACATCCAGGAAAATTCTTTGTAGGGGTATTTTAAAGAACTTACCTCAAAATGTGTGAAATTTGTATTAGCTCTCAGGCCAGAGAGATAGTTCTTGAGGAGATCTTCTCCTCCTCTACATTCCTTATTAAATTCCATGGCTTCTTCATTCTTGAACTGCATGGTGGGTTTTGGGAGTCGTAGCATTCTCGTGAAAACTTAAGTAATTAAGAAGATGGTCAACTTCCCTTGAGGGTGAATTATTCTTCTTTCTATATCAAATTTTTCTGCGCACCAGATAACTAAGTCTTTTAAATCTGTCACCTCAGGTACATAACCATCCAATTCTATGCCTAAGGTCCAAACTTGGTTCGTTTCATTCTCGGCGGGAGGGAGAGCCCTGTACCACTTGTAAGTTTGCAACCACTGGAACTCGTGATCTTCACGTCCGAGAGCGTTAAGTGTATCTCTACAATACAAGTCCTATATTCTACTTGACATATCTTTACACTACTTTCTATTTTTACGAATAGGTGGTGCTACTATCAATATAACCTTTTGTTGATGTTCAGACTGGTCAAGGTCCAAACAACAACCTCTCAAGGATAAAATACCTCTCCATTTTTATAGAGGTTGTACTCCTATGTTATAGTATGAAAGATGTAGATTGATGTTCTTAGATTCAGCTATAAAATGGGAGAATGATCAACAACAAACCCCAAATATTTGTTTCTTTAGTTTGTATGTGAAATGGTTCTTGATAACCAAATTTCTCTTTGAGTGCAACATTTTCTTGGAAATGGGCCAAGCATCTTATTTACAATAAAAAAATAATGAAAGGCTTCAATATCAAAATAAATATGTTCTCAGCTTCATTATAACATCCCTATGAAACATATGCAAGTTGAATATGCATCCATATTTTCTCACAAGAAAAAGAGTGAAATCATGTTGACCACTTCAGAGAACTTTAAATGAGTATTGCATTCAAAATTGAAAAGAATTTGATGGGAGTACTCCAAAAACATCATATTTAGAAATCCCAAAGTCTGAGAATTCATTAAATTTATACCCCAAAGTAGTTCTCTATGGAGTTTAATACATAAAAGATATTCATAGTACAAATCATTTCAATAAACCAATTGACTAATGCTAAGAAATAAAGCTTGTCAAATGCAATGACTAAACCTCCATGAATCATTTATACAACCATGTATTACATTACCAACCATATGTATGGCTGTAAATTACTCCTATTGATCCTTTAAGGAAGACACTTGGTATAATAAAAGGGAAAACACTCAAAAATTCATCTTTTTGCTTGATCTTTGATATATAATTAGAAAGCTTTGAGAGAAATTGTTTAGAAGAAGAAGAAGCAAGAAAAAATGAGATATGAATTTTTTGATGAGAAAGTTGGTTGCGTCCTGAAGGTTGAACACTGCTATCCTGGTGATCTGAACCCTCTGCTATTCTGATCTTCTAACCCTTTTTTTGATGGTGCTCTCTTTCTTTTAAAATCTGCTCCCAATGCCTCTTTAAAGTAGTTAGGGTTTTTGTTAGACTTCTAGAAGTTCCCACATGCCTCTTCTTTTTGGAATAAAGATAAAATCCTTTTAATTGATGTTTTATTAAATCATAATTAATGAACTTAGGTCATTGGAATTCATGCCTCCAAGTAGGACCCACTTCAACCTTTTATAAAAAATATTTAATAAACTTTTACTTCCAAAACTTAAAGTTGACTGTCTGAAAAAAGTGGATTTTGTTTTGAATTTATAAGAATTATAGTTGATTTTTCATCCATGTAAACTATTCTAGGATCAACATTCATCATTTCATCTTTCCAACGAGTCCACTTGAGTGAAATTTGGAGTTTTGGATCTCAACTTATAGCCTTGGAAAGTCGAGGTTCCAAACAAATTTCTCAACTAGTCATGAAAAATAACTGACTGATATTTTAATTTATAGAAAAATTATGGCTATATTTATCCATTGAAACATATCTCTTGGTATTATTTGTTGAATTACCTTTTCAATTAGGCGTCACTTTCCCAAAACAGATGTCTGGATCTTGAGTTATGAGCTCAGAAAGATCATTTCTCAACAATCGTCGATCTGGTTCGTGGATCAATCTTAACCTTTGATTTAATTCCACCTCTTTAGTCCCACATGCATTGTGGTGGGTGAAAATTTTGAATTTATATTTTAAAGTCATTTCATACTACTCATGTGAAGTAAAGGATCTTATGGAGGTCTTAGCTTAGCTCTCATTCCTTAGGAAATTTCATGACTTAGTAAATTTTTTGTCGCCCAGTCACTGCCCATTCATCACCCAGTCAACACCAAATCATCGCCTATTCAACACCCATGTGTCTCAGCATGATAGGATGTCACATGTCTTAGTATTATTGGTTACCATGTCTGCCACGTGTCTTAGTGTAATAGGCTATCATGTGTGTTGGAATTAAACTTAAGAAAAAATGTTAAGGGAGAAAATGGATGAGACTTAGGGAGATAGGGATGGAGAGTAGAGCATGGTGGCGTTAGAGAGTGTGTTGGGTCAATGGGTATGGTGGGGTCATAGGGTAGCAAGGAGTGGAGTTAGGAATTGGGTTAGAGAGCATAGCAGTTCAGTGGGTATGGTGGGGTCGCAGGGTAGGAGGGAGTGGAGTGAGGAATGGGGAAAGGAGTATGCCGGGGCCACAGTGGTAGGAGGGATAAGTGATGAGGAAGGGGATCAATATTGGGAGTGAGGAGTGTAGTGAGGTGGGAGGGATAAGGTGTGGTGAGGTAGGATTATAACAACACATGTAGGGAGTGAAAAGTGTGGAGGGGATATGGGAATGGAGACTAAGTAATATAAGAAGTTGATAAGAAGATGAGACTATGAGATAATAAGAAGATGAGACTAAGTATGATAAGAAGATGAGATAAAAAAAAAAAGTATGAGATAAGAAGATTAGTTTGATAAGAAGATGAGACTAAGTATGAGATGAGGTAAGTAGAGTTGTGTTGAACATGGAAGAAGTGTTCGTTACGAAAGATTGGGTAGTTGGACAAAAATATGAGTATCGTGGGCATACATACTCAAATTTTGATTCTGTAAAATGCATGATGAAGATGAGACTGAGGGCTACACCATGAACTGATGATCCTTCAAAAATTCCTTCTTCTAATATCAATTTTTTATTATTATTTCAAAGAGTGGAAAATCTAGGCGATCAAAATTTTTGATCAACACCTTTATACAACATGGTGTATTAATCCTTTATTAAATTTACCACATATTTCCTTGATTATTACCCGCCATAGATATTATTTCAAAGTTTTCTACTTGCATGATAAGATTTAGAGTTTATTAAAAAGCCTTGCGAAATATTTTCCACTTTAATAACGATATTAGATTCACACAAGTGGCAGTTGACATGGTGGAGGGGAAATAAATGTGATCGGGAATGATGATGTGATGATGGGAAATACGAAAAAATTATTAAGTATGGAGGTGAAAAGTGGGACATGGAAGGTGTAATATGGTGAATGCGACACTGCGAGATATGAGACACGAGACATGGAGAATCAAAGAGGTAAGAGGGGATGAATACCACATCTACAATGATAAACTAGACTAAGTATGAAAATAGGACATTATGTGGGTCGTGAAAGTGAATGGGTCATTTTGGAGAACACGGGATTGCAAGTTGTGGGACACGATCATGATGAAAAATGGTAAGTGGAGAAGACAGGTGTCCCACATCCACATTCAAATAAATGGCTAATTATAAAAAGGTAAAGAGGTGCAATTTGGAGGACGTAGAGATAGAAAATGTCATTTTGAGTGTTGAACGACTGTGCGAGACATGAGGATTTGCAGGACATGAATGGGTTTGTCTCTTGCAATGGGACTCCCACAACACATAAAAAAATGACTAAGTGTTGGATTCGTGAAAAAAAGGATAAGTAAAGACTTGTAGGTTTGTGGGTATGCAGACCTGGGAACTTGATGGTAGCTTGATCCACAACCCGCATTTCAAAAGAAAAAATGACTAAGTAATAAAAATACAAATAATATAGGAAGAGAAAGGAAAATGAATAGGGATGGATATGTATCTACTATCATTGATCAAGGAATGTAGATCAAAATGTGCACAAACAGATGAGAAAAATGATGAGTATAGAATGCATGGGAGGTTTTTGCGACATTCATGCTTGGGTTTGGCTAGGATGTGCGGAGTTCTCCCACTGTTCAAGTGAAAACATACAAAAAGGGTGTAGGTGGATTTCTTAGTTTACCAACCAGGGCTGCAGTGTATAAAATATCAATATATCAAAGACTATGATAATAAGGTCAATCTTGTGTATTCTCCAAAAGGGGACATTTTATATTCATAATATTATGTGCTTTGCAACTTTCTGTCTATAACTAGTTAATGCACACCACAACAACGTAAAGCTTATCCACCTTCTAAGAAAAGGTATATTCATATTCTTTATCTATTTCTAGATAGTATATTGTGTATATATACCTTTCTGAAAGGTCATATGTCGAGAAACACTACATCTTGTTAATTTATCACTCCAATACGAAGAGTGTCGTGAAGATGATAATATATCATTTATTTAAATGGAAAAGCACTTGTTTCTATATATCCACATTCAAGCTTGAAAATATTTGCGATGCTAAATAAGTTGTTACAATTCAAATTGGAATGATTACAAGATTTACCTATTGAGCGTGAAACACCAGTGAATATTTTCTTCAACTTCTTCCTCATACCAAAAGAAACGGTGCCATCTTTCTCTGAAAGTGTGGTTTTGAATCCCAGACAATCCATTTGAAGTAGCTTCCATGGTCATCTCGTTGTCGTTCATGTTAACGTGATGAACCACATCCCCATTATAATTTCATCTTTCATTGATGGAAAATTCATTTGTTGTTGCTTCCCCCATGTTATATGTTGTAGAGCTAGCATAAGTCAAAAGGAAACAAACAAATGCTATGGATTTTGGAAGCACAGAGTAATATTGATGCTTCTTCCCCTGGTTGATCCTTGTGCTCACTTTGATGAAAACATGTATGAATAGTAATTACATAGAACTAAGTCCTCCTCTTGAATAGGAGCAAAATTAAAATATTCTTGCATGAAGCAAAGCAGGTGGAAGAGATTCTTGCATGAAGCATAGTAGGTGGAAGAGCTTATTGCATGAAGTAGAGAAGGTGGCCTAATAAAAACTAACACTTGGCAATTGGTGGCCATCGATATCTTGCACAAAGAATATTAGAATATGGTGTGTATGATAGGATGGTTCAACAAAAATCTTAGGATATGAAATTCTAACAAAAAATGTTAATGAACTAATGCTAACTATGGAGATAGCATTAGTTCACCTCAAAATATGTAAATTGTAGTACATCGTAATGCAATCATCCTTTGCTAAGTTTCAAACAAAATATTTTTGCATAAATTGTCCCTTGCTTTGATATGAACTCAAATAAGAGGTAAAAGTTTCATACTGGAGGATATGGAGTGTCTAAGTTTTTTATTGGAAGATATAAAGTGCTTTAAATACATATCTTAGGATAGAAAGGTAAAACATGTCTTGGGCTGCTTGCAAAACTAATGTAAGAACTGAAAATCATTTACTTTATTCTCTGGCCTAAAGGCGATGACTAATAATAAATAAGTATCTCTCATGAAGACCAATTGGTTCTAGCGGGAATTTTGGATATGGGATATGCATGCATATAACATTTTCTTAGGATTAGCTTACTGTCTCATTTACTCATTTGATAGGTAAATCATAACTCTAGTAGGTGTGATTAGTTTTTTCATAAGTAAATAAAAAAACTCTATAGTTAGAATATTAAAAAAACACTTATGTTTTTTAATATCATGAAATTCATATTTGGCTACAATATCATGGTTGGGGTATAATTCAAAACTTCTTACACATAGTTTCAATCACAAAAATACAACTTAGAAAAATTGAACCTTCACAAATAAATTAACACACAACCATCTTTATTATTTGTTCTACCATGACACAATATTGACTTTTTTTCCAAGGAAAACCTAGAAATATCCCCCTCTCTTCTCTAAAATATTTGGATGGAGGAAAACTCAACCACCATCCACAATAGTGTTTAGTAACCCCGAGGGATTCAACTAGACTTAACCTCTGAACTATGGCCTCCTCATCGAGAACATGCATTGGGAAGATGGTTCAACTAATTGAGCTAATACTCAAGGCTATGGCATGATATTGACTTAGTCTCTTTTTTAAAGTATTTATTAAGAACTTATTAATTTGATTAAATATATTTTTCCAAATAAAAAAATTGTACAATTTCTATCACTTAATTTAAAAAATTGTTACGATTTTCTTAATAATCAATTGTAATAATTTCCTTTGTCTTTTCATAATCGATCAACATTTTAAACGATATTTTACTTTGTTTCCATAAAGGTGTATGAATCTTGTCTTCTAGATTTGGACAACTAATCCACCTATAAACATTGGAGTCCCTTTTAAATTGATATATGAAATTCCTAATTAAGGATGTACATACCATTATTATTTTTTGATGTGATAGTGCCTAGAATCGCTTCTATTATATTTTTCTTCCAATGGATAAATTAGAGAATGTTCTTATCATTTATCATTTCATGTGATATCAAATAATTTTCCTAAGTTTCATGGTTTCATATGTTTTTACTATATTAATATGAATGGTTGTGTTTTTGGTTGATTTGATTGTGCATTGTTTTTTTCCATAACTAAATCTCGTTTTTTTGCAGTAAGTATTGTTAATGTTTAATGATATTATAATTTATATAGATTTTAATGTTAGTTGGGTTTAGCTTTGGTGGATAAGAGGAATGATTGTTATTGTCACACCCCCGCTACAACAACCTAGATTTTTCGTCTTTTCTTCGAGGGACAGAATCCCCGAATTTCTATGGGGCCTAGCGCAGACCATCGCTTCCTTTATCCTCCTCCATGTGATCATTGGCTATGACCACAGGCCTTACCAAAAAGGCGCTTCCATCTTTCACATTTCGGGATTTCTGTGTGCGAGCTCTCCCCGACTCCCTATCCCTTTAAATGCCGAAACCCGAAATGGGGTTAACGAGCTCCTTGGATCCCCTTTTTCCTACTCCATGCGACTTCCTTAGTGAACACACGCTAACACCAAATGGCACTACCGGAACTCGAATTTCGAGATTCTTGTTGCAAGGAACCCGTGTTCCTTCAATCCCTGAAACCCGAAACACCGGTATCATCCGGAACTACGGTCCAGATTGTCGACTTGATCAACAACCCGAATTAAATCTTGGCATTCTACCTTTCGATATTTTGGTGGGGTCTTCACTCCTATTTCCCCGATCTCCAGAACCCCGATGACTTTAGATCTTCGCCACGCGTCCTCTACAAATGGACGATCCAGATTCTTTCGGGACTCGAAATGTCGATTCCTGAGTTTAGATCCTTGATTAACTGCTAGCACTTACCTTCTCCTTCTACCACATGACCCTGTCTTGTGACCTAGGGCTCATCCACAGAGTGTGTTGGGGTTTCGTATACCGGGATTTCGTGATTTGTGAAGATGAGGGGTCTTGCCCTCTAGTTTCCTGGGTGCTGAAACGCCGAAACTTATTCACACTAAACCGGCTCATCCACAGAGCACGTCGGGGTTTCGTATACTAGGATTTCACGACTTGCGCAGATGAGGGGTCTTGCCCTCTGGTTTCCTGGGTGCCGAAACGCTGAAACTTATTCACGCTAAACTGGCTCATCCATAGAGCGTGTCGAGGTTTCGTATACCCGAATTTTGCGACTTATGAAGACGAGGGGTCTTGCCCTTTGGTTTCCCGGGTGCCGAAATGTCGAAACTTATTCACACTAAACTGGTGGTCCAGATCACTCATGGATCAACGACCACGATCATGTCTCGATTTTGTGAATCGTGAGTTTGTGCAGTCCTACCCTTTGACCACTTCAAGTCGCAAATCATAGAAATGATACCCGAATGCCACATGTCCTGTGCCGATGGATGGTTCCAAATACTTCAGGATTTCAAAACATTTGTTGAGTCCACTCTCCTCTCTATGCAAAGGTTAAGATCGATGGTCCATAGAGCTTCGACAGATCCTTGGATCTACGGTCCTGGATCCCATCGCTACTTGCGAAGGCTGAAGGGGTCAAGGTGTTAACGCCTACGCTCCTCCTCTAGATCCTTCGATCTTGACCGATCTGGGGTATATCCTAAAGGATTCTGACCGTTCTTCTACCAAATGATGGGGTATTCTCTTTCAATATCTGGACTCACTGTCCTTTCTTAGATTGAATCATGAGATTCAACCTCTCGGAGCTTCGAACTCCCACGACTTTGAAACCTAAGAGAACTACTCTTTCTTGTACAAGGTTTCCAGACTCAGATCACATGATCCTTCAAAGGGTTCTTGGGTAATTATCCCTAGGCTTGGTGACCTGATTGAAAATCCTTCCTAATTCGTCGAGCTATGAACTCTATGATAGGGGTAAGGTAAACTCATGGGTTTACTATAACAATAGTCTTTTCAAGGAACTCACTCTGACTCTAGAATGCGAGGAAACTTCCCGGGAGGAGGTGCCTTCGGGAAATCAAACTAGGACATAGCGTGAGTCAAGTAGATGGGACAAATCTCAAGGGAACGGACTCGTATTTTGAACTTATTCATTCTATACATAAACTGATTATGGTCATATAAGTATAAGCATGCATCCATTATTTCCAATCAAAACACAAGGCAAACACTTTTATACAGAAACCATTTATGAGCGTATAAACATAAGCATGCGTTCATGATATTCAATTCAAAATACAAGACATAACACTTATCAGAAAACACCAGACGTGACGCGACTGCTGAGAGGGGTGCTCGTTTCCACCCAACTGTAGGCTCAGTGCCTCCAAACGAATTTACCACTAGCCACCCCTGAGCTAGACCATGATGCTTTAAGATTCAGTCTCCTACTTTCGACTCAATAAAATTCAAGTATGAAGGTTACTCTCCTTCTCCTCTGCTCAGAACTTCCCCATATTTCCAGAGTTCCTCTGGTTTTTCTTCCATGATCCCTATCGCGTGTGTTCTTTTTCCTCTACTCCCCACACTTCCTTTCTTGCCTTTTCTGCAAGATTGCATGTGGCGCGAATTCCCCCGTCTGTGGTCAAGTCTGAGAGATTCTACGGATGGGCGGTTCGCCACCATCCCCTCATTAACTTTTGAGGAGCCTCCCCACCTACCATCTTGATGGGTAATTTATTCCAGGGTTAGAGAGTTGCTTTGGTCTTTGAGCAAGTAAAAACCAATATAGAATTGGTTCAGTGGAAGTTAACACAACCATTC
>ML863549.1:0-22432 GCA_009831015.1 Picea engelmannii | reverse complement strand
TATATATATATATATAAAGGTTTCTACAGAAGAAGAAAGCATCGAAAAATGCATCTGCATAGGATTTTAACCCAAACCTAGGTCATTGGGGGATCGCATGCCAAAAAAGAAAACAAGGAAGAAGATATGGAAAAATCACATAATGAATCCAAATAAGAATAAGGAGAAACTTTCAACGAAAAATTAGGAGGACCTCAGAGAATAAGACAAAGGGATAGATTAGAATGACCTAATAATAACTGATCAGGGGATCAAATTTTGCTCAAAAATTCAAAGTGCTCGGAATCACTTCAAATCGGACGAGAGCGTAGGCCTTGTCGTTGCGAACCCAACGCAACTCGTTTCGTCTCAAACGGATGTCAGGAGCGAGAGATATTGCAATATGTTCGTCAAGTCAAACAGGCAAAAAAAGGTATGCTGACTGTACAGTCTGTACAGTCTGATGTGGCAGGGTCGTACAGACCATACGATGACATGTCAGGTGGTGATGTGGCAGATGTTGATTGGCAGTCAAGGGCGAATCAGGAAGTGACATGTGTCCTTTGGTGGCAAATGGTATGAGGACACGTGGCCCAATCCGTGGGCGCCATGTGTCACTCGTTGTTTGGATTGTGGTTTGTTATGTAAAAGTATGTTGGAGTCTGTGGGGTTCGACCCCCAGACCTCCCTCCACACAACGCCTTCGCATAACCGTCCGACCAATGGACCATCGATTCTAACTTATTATATGAATGAGTTTTAATGTATTTAAATTTATATATTGTAACCGTTGGCGGAGGGTCGGGCCAGGGCTTAGCCCCGGCCCGCGGTCATTTGAATTCACATGTGACCATACCATATGGTATAGCCCGACAGTTGTGTGCGCGTGGGATTTTGAAACTTGGCCCGTGGTCATATAGCCATTGCATATGGCCATGGTATATATGTGTTGGTGCGCGGCTTATGTTGTATGTTAAGTCACAGTTATATGGTTTACATGTGACCATGTATGGAGCGCGAGAGAAGTTAAACCCGTTGTAACTGTTAACCACCTTTTTGCCATGCGCACAGTCACATGACCCTTATATGCTTAGGAGCTAGGCGGTTAGGGGCTGGCGCGCCCTTAACCGTCCTACGGTTTGCACCGTTGGCGCGGTTGCACCCGGTGCTGGGTTTTCACGCTACTTATTGCGTGTGAGCCAGGTTCAATTGACAAGGGTGCAATTTGTAGATGCAGAGACAACAAGCTTGAAGAAGGAGACTTCCAGGAGGCCTAACTTCTTCGTTTTTCAACCGATTGAGGTGTCGAAAGAGCCCAGACAGGAGTTTTTGGATGTTCTGAAGCCATTGGAGCAGTCGGTTTGTCAGTTTGAGCATTGTAAGACATGTTTTTGAGCACTTTTGAGCAATTAATAATAATGATCCATTGGAAGCTGGACCAGGAGATGTAGCCCATGAGAGGGGTGAACTCCTTTATCAATTGCTGTGTTTATGTGCTTATGTTCATTGATTATGCTGCTATCTATGTGTATTTTGCATAAGTAATCCTTTAATCTATGTGTTGCAAACTGATCCTTTTTCTTTAAACACATATCATTTACATTGCAAGTAATTTCAAGAATTTCAAGTCTTCTTCATTTTTAGATCAATAACACACCCACTAACATTTATATGACCAACACAAAGATGATGAGAGTACCATTGTTTGATGGTTCTAAGAATATATCTTATCACCTTTTCTCTTATAATCATTATTGGTTCAACCCAATGTAATCACTAAAAAGAATAAATGGGCCATGATCAAAGACACACTTAGGACAATAGCATTAGGATGGTATTAAGCATGTGCATGATATGGGTTATTCAAGGAAATGGATATCATTGAAAAAAACTTTAAATATGTCTATGCATACCCAACACAAAATACTTTGGATATCACAAACCTTATAGAAATAATTCAATTTCTAGGAGAAATTATGATCCACTATGATACAAGGCTTAGAGAGGTTATCAAACAAATCATATGTAATCTCACGGAAAAATAAAATATTGAACATTTTTTCACAACACTACTATATGCCATAAAAAAATGTAAGGAAAACAAACCTAAAACACTATAAGGATGCAATCCAAGTAAAAAACCACATGGAAACTGAATTAGGATCAATAACATGAAAAATAAAAGGAAAAAAATGATCAGAAAATACATAAACTAGAGATATATATGACCAAGTTAAAAGAAACCAAGACACATACCATAAGAGAAGTTCAAACAAAAATAGAAGGAAACTCAAGGAGACCCCAAAAAAAAAAAAAAAACCAAAGTTTAATTTTTGTAGAACACACTTGGAATATTTTTTGTAACAATCCAAGAAACCATCAAATATCTTAAAATCAAAGTACCCAAGGGAAGGAAGTAGAAGATCATTCAACTATCAAGGTACTGGGTATCAACACAATCAAAATGCGTTAGGAACTCAAGAATATAAAAACATAATTATACATACTTTATAAAAGGGAAATATAGATATCAAATGGTATACATATGGATTGGAAGATGGTGACACACAACAACTAGAACTCAAGAATATAAAAACATAATTATACATACTTTATAAAAGGGAAATATAGATATCAAATGGTATACATATGGATTGGAAGATGGTGACACACAACAACTATGTGGATTGGAAGATAGTGACACACAACAACTATTCTATGTGCATGTATAGCATACAAAAATGTATTGTTTTCTTAAATTGTAAACCAAGTGATCATGACAACAATGACTTGAAATATTATTGAAAAAGTTCTAAGAAAAGAAAAGAATTGTAAACTAATTCAACTCATAGGGTGAGTTAGAAAAATAAATACTAATATAAATCTAGTGTAAACGTAGGGATACACTAAAAGACCCTTTAATGAAGAAGATTGATTTTTTTATGAGGATGTAGTCTTGGCCATCATGGATATAAAGATAAAAGAAAAGGAAAGACATATAAATATGTAATATGAATAAAATACAACATAATGAGGAGCTAATTAACATGAAGGTTCAATAATTAATGGACTCATTGAAACAATGGGCATAGAATAAACAATAATTAAGTAAGATGAAAAAATTCTTTGAAATCCCATTAAGTACCAAGAAAGAAGAGGAAAATAATCCACAAATGGTTCAAGTATGTAAGATTAGTTTGTTTAAGGTAAATAATTACATATCCATGCATCAACTATAGGAAGGAAGTCCCCGATGTACTTAGATCAAGGAACATGATTAAATTTCATATCTTTATTAGTTTTAGAATAGTTTGAAAGATCACCTTTACAACCCAATGATATCCTCATATATTGATTTAGTCTACTCTAATACTTAGAGGTTAATGCATATAAGTTCATTAACTTATTGATCATGGTGATGAAATAATTTATATCATCTCATGTATTGTTATTCTCAGTGGGTATAGTATAACTTTTCATGCATTTCTTTAACAAAGTTTTTCCATGTAGTAATGGGTTTACTATACTCCCACATGACTAGTTATGGGATTCCCATGAGACCTTTCTAATGGGGTGCATTTTAATGGCTCCGATAATTTTTTTATTTGTTATTATGCTATGACATTAAATGCGAGAATTATTTTATTTGGTATTATGTTAAATTTTTATGTTGTTTTTATTTGTGTATTAATTCATAACTGTTAAATTCTTATGTTGTTATTTTGTTCTACATTAAAACATATTAAAACATATGGTGTTAAATGCGATAATTAATTTATTTGTTATTATGCTATAGTGTTAAATTCTTAAGTTGTTATTTTGTTCTATATTAAAACACTTTTTTAAATTGTGTGTATCTATGTTAATATTATCATTGAAGATATGTATTGTGTATAATTTTTAGAAAAACATAATTTATAAATAATTATTTATATCAAAATATTTATTAATTTAAAAGTTTTATTTTTAAGTGTGAATCTTTTTTATGTATGTGATAACATCTTCTCTCACTTTAGTATTAATAATATTGGTAATTCTAGTTTCATTTTTTATGGGTAATTTTTTACTATGTTATTATATCTTATAAGTCATTATCTTGTTATAGAAGACTATTTAGCTTATCTTGCTATAGAAGAATATTCCTATGCAGGTATTTCAATACACATTATTATTTGTCTTCTAAAATATATGTGTGCATTAAAATTATTATTGGGTGTGTGTTTTGTTAATAATCTCACCTATATAACAATTATGAGGCGGAGATGATTTCTAATACATTATTTGTACCAAAATATTAACTAATCTAGAAGTTGACATTGTGGTGCAAATCTCTTGATAGATTTATCCCTCACTTCAAATTAGTAACTTTAATTCCAATCCTTATGTGCCATCTTCGACTTACATTTATTATCTGTAAATCATGTTATAGACTATCTTGCTATAACATAGACCTGTTTGATTTCTTGTTTGACATTAATTTTTTATTGCATTGAAAGTCACTTTCTACAGCTAAGTATGAAGGAGATGTGTAATTCCTTCCATGCTCAACATAGAGTTGACACATGACATTTAAAACATATCAATAACAAAAAAAATTCAATGCTAACCATAAATAAAATATTTCAATATCCAACTTAAGTAAAATATATTTTTATATCAACTATATATGTGTATAAAGAAATGTGTAATTCCGTCAATGCTTAACATGGAATTGACAAATGACATTTAAAAAACTATTATAAAAACATTTGAATGTACAACTTAACTGATATTTCAAGGTGGAATATGTGTGCCATAATATATAAGGGTTAAAACATTTGAATGGTTCATTGCTCAGTATGAAGGAAATATGTAACCAAGAATATACTCATTATGAACTCAACATGTCACTTACATTAATAGAACTCGGGTGAGGAGGATAACACTCAATCTCACAACCACTCTGGCTAGACCGAATTGACACACACACAAAATAACACCCAATCCCATGATCACTCCAGCGAAAAAAAATTGAGACATGCACATAACACACATATATCTTAAGAACCAGTGTAGATCCATCTTAACTCCAAATCTATAATATGTCAAGAAACATCAAATCCCTTGAGATGCACCTTTTTTAGAGCATAAAACTTGAGAAAAGATTTGCACCTCAAGGGATTTGATGCCTCTCAGCGCATGATAGATCCAGAGTTAAGATGAATCTACACTAGTTATAAATTGTGTTGATGTGTATGTTAACATCACCATGAACTATGTATGTGTTTGTTTGTGTGAATAATCCCACACAAATAACAATTCATATATGAAAATGGCTTATAAGAAATACCAACACCACAATATCCCTATCCAAGCACTAGATTTGGAGTGTGCATCCCTAAATTGATGGGATACCATCCTCCTTCACTTAATCCAATCACCATATTGATGTGATAACATCTTCCCTCACTTAATCCAATCACCATTAATCCAATTACCATATTGATGCGATAACATCTTCTCTCACTTAATCCACATTTAATCCAATCGCCATAATGAAAAGTATTTCATTCATCAATTGTGAAGGAAAGGATCAGGGCGATTCATACTCATATAAAACGAGGGGAAATTCTGCATCCTACTGGGAAGACAGCAACAACGACCCTTCGGCAAGCTGCTAGACTTTGGTGACACAGAAAAAAAAGTAAAGCAAGGAGTGCGGTGCAGTCCTCCTGAGTGGATGGAATTATCTGTATCTGAGCTCCCAAGAAGATATTGGGTAGGTTGATTCCAGTTGGATTCAATATATTTTCTCATATATGTGCTCATTTTTCTTCTTTTGACTTTTAATATTTGATCGCAGATTTAGATTACAATTAAAGGCAAACCATACCTACCTTAATAAAGGAATTTGGGCGGCTATACATTACATGCTTTTAATCCTAAATACTAGTATCTTCATCTTTTTAATTTCGATAGATAAACGTTAAGCATAATTTGAATATCGCCAGCGTGTTTATGGGGGTGGAATAACTTGCACTTTAAAACTCATAATTTTAATATGGCACCTTGTTTGTATAAAATGATAAATGATTTCACCGAAAGAAAACTTTTTTAAATAAAAAATGTTTTTTAACTAGTTAAATATCTTCAATAAGTCTTAAACTTCATATTTTATTAAAAGATAAAATAAAAGCACCAGGCATTACTTTAAGCTCACGTAGCTCTTTACAGCGAGATTATTAAGTATCTTATGTTGTATATAGCTTGCTTATTTATTGAGATGCCCGCCTCACAAGGACGGAAAGGTTCAAGTGTTTTTCACATGTGACCAATTTAGCGATTTTTTTTTATATAAGTGAAAACTCATAGTATTATACCAAATTGCTGTGATAAGATCCCCAATCAGTGATAAGAGAGTTGTGGGTTCCCACTTGCAAATCTATAAAACTTCTATTATTCTGTTCATAAAAGTTGACTTAAAAGATGTATCTAGCTAAAAGTAAGGCCCCAAACAAAGCAAAAGTATAATGAAACTAGTTTCAAAAGATGATGAAGTTGGAGGAGCCACAACTCCACTAAAACTAGTGTTGTTGCACCCAATATAATGATTGGAATGTCAGTGTTATAGGTTAGAGTTACATCCACTTTTGTTTTCAAAGAAATCACTATAGGTTCAAACAACATGTTGAGGTTATAGGCTGCCGAGTTATTCAAAATGTTATGCTCTATATTTATAAAAAAGTTAAAAATATTCCAATTATTGGAATGTTGAATAGAGAGTGGTGACTTGGTATGTTCAATGGACAAATAAACATGATATTTTAGGATGTGCAAAACATGAGGATTACATGAGGGCTTCACCTTGTTGACCAATATCTTATCATGTTCATTCGTAAAGGGGATTTTAAAATTGTGAAAAATAGAGTCAATATATTGTAGGTATTGGGGGGTTTATAGGTATTGAGGGGTGTAAAAAGAGGTATTTGGTAAGAATATGGGATATCTAGTAAAAACAAGGTCTTTTAATTTATTGGAAAAATGAAATGGGAGGGGGGTTCAACAAAAGGATTTGGGGAGGTATTTATCTATATCTAGTGAAATTAGAGGTATTATTTAATATTCCATGAATGCACATACTATGTCACAGGTTCATTGAGTGTAGCATCCATGGACAATTTACAGTTCTAGGAACAAATGTATAACTCATGTGTCGTAAGTATATAGTTTAATTGAGAGTGTCAAGAAAGAAGGAATAATGTCACAAGTAAGGAAAATGCATTAAGTAGGCTCAATACATTGGGACACATGGCATAATGTGCACCTCAATGTGACAACAAGTATAACTCTCCAAGGTGTGTAGGATATTTAATCGAGTTGGACCGATAGTGTGGGAGAAAATGTTTGATAACCCCATGTAAGCCAATGATAAATTTTCCACCACTAGCATTATGACTCCTATCAACCAAAAAACCTGACTCCTATCAACCAAAAAACCTCAAGGACAAAAATTTCAAAGGAATAAGAAGACCATCAGGTATGGGAAAAAGGGGTTATTATCTGAGGTTCCAAGTGTCCATCATTGAATTGGTAGGACACTTGACAATAATGTGCACTCCTTTTGGATAAAGGACTTGAAATCATTTGGAGATGCACATGTTATTCGATCAAGAGAGATCAAATAGTGTGGAGTGAATCTCTAACACTCTCATGTAAGGTATGACATCAATAGTAAAATGATGCCACATAATCACTAGATTTGTAGACAATGGTGGGCTGAGGAGAAAAGTGTGATGTTTGGTTAGAAGGGAAGTGTTAGCCCTCAAACCCACACTACCCAAAATTTGTAAATTATACAACACCAATAATAGAAAGCTTGGTGAAACACTATAGACAATGCCCATTATCACCTTGACATTCACCTCTTTCACTTAAAAACTCATGCATTTCAAATTGTATGGGGGATTCCCTAAATATTTCTTTTAATCTACAAGTTAAGTTCAAAAGGGATAAGATAGATTAAAGAGTAGAGAGATGTAAATAATACTAATGAATAAAGGATGGATATAATGGACCGGTGCTAGCTATTTTGGCCATGGAATCAAACAAATATATAATAGAGTTCTGGGTGATGATAAATAAATCCAATAAGGTATCCCATTTTAGATTAGTCCCTAATGGTGAGGCATATAAATCTTCATGTCAATGTTGAGAAGATGGATATTAACAATAGGGGAATATCTCTACACACGATCTTGCTATAGTAATTGGATCTAGTACAAAGACAAGTTGAGAACTACATATAATCAAAGCTACAAATATATCATGGTTTAATGAACAATGGACCTTAGTTAAACCTATGATATAACGAATTTTTGAAGATTCCAACCATAACATC
The DNA here is from genome assembly GCA_009831015.1 of Picea engelmannii. NCBI lineage: Eukaryota > Viridiplantae > Streptophyta > Pinopsida > Pinales > Pinaceae > Picea > Picea engelmannii. The sequence goes on along the minus strand of ML863549.1, from coordinate 14,076 downwards.
ATTTATATATCTCTCGCACAACTAAGAGAAAATGCATCCATAATAGCATGTGACATATATTAACCTTATTAAACTTAATATTATAGCATAGAAAATATAGAATCATAGAAGACAATGAGGTCACAACTACTCATTCCATATCATCCAATAACACCAAACAATAATATGGTACATGGGGATTAAAAACTACTACAATGTAGGACCATTTTGTATCCTAATTTGCATCCTCCCCCTTTGCTATCTTTTTTGTTATTTTATTGTAAATTTGAGATGCAAAATAGAATGTGATAGGAAGGCATCATTTTTGTGTCAATTTTTGTCTCAACATTGTCCTATGTATTTATAATCATGCCTCCTTTTCATGTTTCTTTTTCCCTCATGTCCTTTTAGCATCCTCCTTGGTTAGTGTTCTTTTAGCATTGTTGTATTTTCCTCACCATCCTTATAATATCCTCCTGGTATCCTAGTATCATTCTCATAACATCCTTATAGGTCTAGTCAACATCCAAGTTTCATCCCTTTAGTATACTAATTGCATCTTATTTACATCCATTTAACATCTTGGTTATCATATTCCACATGTTGGACATCTTGGTTATCAAAAGACAATTTTAGCAATAAGAAGTCAATATTTTTGGTCAGTATTGAAGAAATATGTGGTTGGTTATATATCCAGGTGCATCTAATATCAAATATTAAAGGTCAAACACAAATATCTAACATGTTTTCTATTGTTGATTCATGGTAGCATTAGACATGTATTTTCACACAGGTCTATGTGTCTAGATGTGTGGAAATCATCAAAATCCTTCTATCCTTGATTTTACTTTAATTAAATGAATTATTAAAGTAAAGTTCTTTTAATTAGTAAGTTGAGTTTTATTTAAGGAAATTATTTAATTAGCATTAGTGAATTAAATAATAGTCATTGATCTCAAGTGAGGCGAAAAGTAATCTCAACCATCAATCATTTTGGAGATAATGGTTAAGTTATACCTCAATCTTATAAAAGAAAGGCTAGGGTGAAGGATCAAGACACTTTACCTTACTTTGTCATATTGATAGAGAGAGATTGATTTGAGACATAAAGATTTGGATCATGAGGGAATGTGATTCAAGGAGATCTTGGATAGGTGGAGAAGGAATTCCATCTAGAGATCTAGGTAAAAGGGAGAGAGAGAGAACAACCATACAACAAAAGGATCATTTGTTGTGGATAGTGTAGGTTTTACGGTATAGTCATGTAGATAGCACAAGTTTCATCTATACAATCACACAAATAGCACATGACATTGCAAATATCAGTGTAACAGTCACACTGTTGCTATACATGATCGTACAATAGGTTTTGTAGTAGATCAATCCAGTTAGGTTTTTGATGTACTTTGTCTCTTTTCTATTTGGGCCACTTTCCCAATAAGGGAGCCCTTGTAAGCTTTGAAGTTATTTGAATGATAAGCTTAGTTGATGGGGATAATATATTTGTGTATTGCGTTTGATATTTTTGGTTTCCTGTATTTCTTCTACTATATTTATTTGAGTTGAATATTTCAGCAGTGTATGTTTCTTTTGTGAGCTACTAATTTGATTTGCAATAAGGAAATCACTAGATACCAAGATACCTAGGTGTTGGAGTAATGGGATTTCAACATGGTATCAAAGAAGTTTCTCTAAAGGGAAGCCAGATCTAAGATCCATAGCAATTGATAGCAGATCTATTAGATCTAAAGGAGATCTTAGCAAATCCATAACTGGTAGGCATACACCTAAGGACACATTTCAGGGAAATAGTCATACTGTAGTTGGATACAGTCATATAGGACATCACGTGTATTCTAGTATAGGTCGCATAGAACAACACAAGTTTCAACGTAATATTCACATCGATAGTGCATAAAAACATGAGTATCAACATAACAGTCGTGCTGAAGCCATATATGTTAGTACATGGTCAGTTTCAGCAACAAGTTATTTCCAGGGCAGTTTATTAGGTATAAGGGATGGAAACAACACTGTTGAGAGTTGAAGAAAAAATGGATGGAGCATTCAACTTCCTATCTTGAAAATAGAGAGCGAATTTGGAATTAAACGAGTATGACCTTTGTGAGTTAGTTGACAAAGTAGTTACTCCACCGATAAATCTTGCAAACTTGGTAGCTCACCAGAAGAAGGAGATCAAAGCCAAGAGGCTACTCTTAGATTCAATGAAGGATCATATAATTCCTCACTTATCTAAGAAGAATACATCCAAAGAGATGTTTGATGTCTTGGTAGGTTTATTCCAGAGCATTAACATGAGTAGGAAGATGGTATTAATGAATAAACCAAGATCGACAGAGATGTCTAGATTTGGAAATATTACCATATATCTCATGAGGATCACACAGGTGCATGATCAACTTGCATCCATAGCAGAGAAAATAGAGGACACAAATCTCATGAATGTGGAATTGAACCATTTGTGAAGGGAGTTTGTGCTCGGGAAATATCCCAAATTGGTAGAGGCTTTGGGATGATTACATCCAGGAAGAAACTCAGGAGGAGTATAAGGGAAACAAGAAAGTAAGTAGTGAGGAGAACTTGGACCTTGTCAGTAAGAAAAAGAAGGACAAAGAAAATAGTTCCATCAAGAAGGGTAAAAATGATGGAGGATCATCAGAGTCAGGGAAGAAAAAGGACTTGAATAAAATCAAGTGCTTCTCATTCATAAGGATGGAAATTATGCATCTCAATGTCTATATTTATGAGTTTTCAATGAAGCTTGAAAAGGATTACTCATTGCTTTCTTGCCTTTATACCAACACAACTACAAGGAGTTCTTGGTTCTTGGACATTGGTGCATCTTGTCATATGAAAGAAGCGAGGGAGATATTCAGTAGTCTTATGAAGATGGAATTACATGTTCATGTGCAACTTGGTGATGATGTTAAGTATGCAGTAAAGGGAGAGGAAACAATTACATTCCATCTCGATTTAGTAGGTTCATTGGATGCCCAGGATGTGCTTTACATACTAGTTTTGAAGAAGAGTTTTTTCTCAGTCTCATCTATGGAGCACAGGGGTTATTCCATTACTTTTCAGAAAGGGGAAGTAGTCATACGTCCATATAAATCTATCTTGAACAATGTAGTGTTTGTTGGGGTTAGAGAGGGAGCTTTATATATGTTGCAGGGAAATCATATTTAGGATTTGGTACACGATAGTGACAACCTATGTGAAATATGGAACATGAGGTTGGGACACCTACACTACATGACAATGCCGATTCTAAGGGGGATCATTATATGTCTTCTGGAATTCAATATTGAGTAGTAGGGAGTGTGCAAAGGGTGCACACTTGGTAATAATTCCAAGGATGCTTTTCCTAGTAGTGAGAGTAGGTCCAATGGGATATTGGATCTTATACATTTATATGTGAGCGGACTGATGTTAGTAGCATCGGTATAGGGATCGTCATACTATGTGATGTTTATTGATGACCTTTCCCGGAAAACCTAAATATTATTTATGAAGACCAAGAAGGAGGTCTTCAATCAGTTTCAGGAGTTTAAAGCACAGGTGGAGAACTAGAAAGGGAAGAAGATCAAGGTCTTGAGGTCGGATAATTTGGGAGAGTACACCTCCAATGAATTCAATGATTTCTGAAAGGAGGCAGGGATCAAGAGGGAGATGATAGTTCATACAACCCTCAACAAAATGGGGTTGCAGAGAGAAATAATTGGTCCATCATTGGTTCTTCCAGGAAATCTATGATACATGAACAAGAGTTGCCTATGGTTCTTTGGGTAGAGGTGTGTAACATGATGGTATATGTGAAGAACAAGAGTCCTCACAAGACATTTTGAGACAAGACTCTGGAGGAGGTTTTCTCAGGAGTGAAGCCATAGATTTGTCATTTGATAATATTTGGTTGTCCATTCTACATCCATGTTCCTGTGGAGAAGAGGATGAAGCTAGATCCTTAAGGATAGAAGGACATATTTTTGGGGTACAATGAGACCTCAAAGGATTACATGATCTTCTTACCAACATAGAGGAAGAAAGTTGTGAATAGATATGTTAAGTTCGAGGATAACTTGGTATCTAAGGGATCTAAAGAGTCATCAACAGTGATAGAGGACAATGAGCAGTAGGCTCCGAAGGATGAGAAGTCGTCAACAATTCAGACTTGTCCAACACACAAGCTAGGCCATGTCACACCGAACTCTCTTTATTATTAGCTCCGATACCATAATGTAACGTATCTAGCCTCCAACTAAGCAACATTATGTGCGAAGTAAACATAAAAGTGAGATTTATGCTAACTAATTAATTCTTTTACAATCAACCTATTTATTGTAGCTTACAACTACAAACTAGAACACATTTAGCTACTGTCTATAACCATGAAACATATGCACATAAATCATGCTAATAATCAACATGAAATACAACTAAACCACTCATTACAACAACATATAAGTCATTCTCATTCACACAAAGTTCAAGCACAACAATAACACATGTAAATAACTCAACACCAATATTAAACACTTATCTTAAAACAAGAATGGTGTAACCAGTTGCTTGGGACAAATGTTCCACCCAACCATACACTGACTGTTCCAAATATAAACAACCAGTCACCCCCGAGCTGAGGCTAGTAATCCACAAAAGAGGGTGGCCTCTCATAGTCCACTCACAACTCATAAATCTCATAGAATTTCCAAACCTCCATCTTTCTCTTTTTCCCACAAACTGCACTACCCAAGGAATGTACCCCCTTCACTACTCATATTCCCTCGGGCTGTACCATTCATTTATCAGGTCCCCTAGTGCATTTGGTTGGTTAGGAATCACTCGGTTGGGAACTCTAGGAACTCTCAGTTGCTTCATAATTTCTCATAACCCAACTGATATTATCCTACAACTATCTCGATTTTTCTACCATATCTCTTCCTCCTGACCTACCCAACCCAAGGAATGCACCATTTGTTTATCAAGGATAACCCAAGGGATGTGTCATCCATTTATTAGGTTTAAGCCAAGGAATGCACCATTCATTTATGAAGGTCTCTCTGGCACAAGTAGATATGAATCTCTTAGTTGGTAACTCAAGGGAACTTGTTGATAGGAAAACTATCAACAAATCAACAACAAACACTTGTTGTTTTAGTGAAACTCACACATGAGTTCACTCTTCAAGCCTGACAACCTAAATCTTCAGTTCTCCAGCTACAATTCGCTCCAGTTATGCTCCAGTTATTCTCCAAATTTCTCCCTCCATGGTTGCACCAACTCCAAGCTCTCTTTCTTGCTCTCTCCTTTTCTTCCCATGCACACAAAACTCGATTGACTAAAACTGCTTGTGTAAAAACTATTGTCCCAACCCATACGCGTTTCCTCTCTCATGGCTTTCCTTTATTGACCCACACTCTTCCCCAAGATAGTTATACTCAACCCCCATGTTCCCAGTAACTCTAGGATATGACCTCTCACACCCACCCTCTTACATGTATTTAATGATTGTCTTTGGGAACACTTAATTAGAAATGGGAAGGTTCATATACAATAAGCAAGTTCAGGAAAATGGGTTAGATTAATATACATGGGTAATCCCCTCCTTGACCACTCTTGACCATTATCCTAGCCAATTCCCCCTCTTGTGGATTAATTCATCCCCCATCTCTTTTTCATGTTCGCTTAGTAGTTGGAATCACATTTTTATTTTTTAAAACATAGAGATACAATTCCCATATTACATCGCTTGGACATAGCCACATATTATATCCACATAAGCATCAATTAAACTAGGGATTATAGTGGGGATGTTACATTCCCCTCCCTTACAATTGTGTGTTCTCCTCGATGAACTCTATGCTGATGTACATATATGCAAATTTACATCACAATACCTAGAAATAAAATTTATGCAATTTAACAACTCCAGCAACAACTCTAACCAATCAATCTCCTATTCCTCTCAACTCACTGATCCAAGGAATGCACAATTCGTTTATCAATAATAACCCAAGGGATGTACCATCCTTTTATCAGGGCTAACCCAAGGAATGAGCCATTATTTAATCAAGGTCTCCACTGCAGTTGGATAGGACTCTGAGATGTGGTTCCATAATTTTAGCTACTCAAAATGGAATCTTGCATTAATTTTAGCTGCTCAAAATGGAGTCTTGCATTACGTTTTCTTCAAAACTATAAAAAATTTGTGAGTATTTTTCCTGCATGTTTTCTTCATGCTCCCATGTAGTATCTTCAGGACCGTAGCAAGTCCATTTAACCTTTACCATCCCCATGGCTTTGTTCCTGAGCACCTTGACTTTTCGGTCCAGGATGTGTACTATTTCCACCCAAAAATCCCCTTCCTGCTCCACCTGGATCACATTCCAATAAATTATGTGGTTAGGATAAGGTACATAATTATTTAATAGTGATACATGAAATACATTATGCACTCTCATGGATGCAGTCAATGCTATCATGTATGCAATTGGTCCTATCTTTTCTAATATTCCAAAAGGCCCACAATATCTCAATGCCAACTTCGAGAAACTTCCTAATCTTAGCGAACTTCTCTTTTCCTTCACTTTCAAAAACACACTTTCACCTACTTTAAAATATCTGAAAACTATGTTCTTGTTTGTATAACTTTTTTTCCTATCCTGGGAAACCTTTAAATTCTGCTTTATTTTTTTCATTTGCTCTTCCATTTCCTTTAACAAATCTGGCCCAACAACTGTTATGTATGCTGGATTATTCCAACTCATGGGTTTGTTACATTTTCTTCCATAGAATGCTTCAAATGAACTCATTTTAAATGAGGTCCGATACCCATTGTTGTAGGAAAATTCAACTAAATGAATATAATCTTCCCACTTTGATGGTTGATCCATCACATACATTCTAAGCATGTTCTCAATTATCCTATTAGTCTTCTCTATTTCCCCATCTGACTCTGGATGATACGTTGTGATAAGATTTAAATTCTTTCAAAATCCTTTGAACAAATCTTTCCAAAAGTTTGAAGTAAAATTTGGATCTCTATCTGAAACTATTCTCTTAGGTACTCCATGTAGCCTAGCGACTTCTTTCATATAGATATTTGCAATATTTGCTTCCTTGTATGTAGTCTTTACTAGAATAAAATGTGCTTCTTTAGTTTATTTATCCACCACCACCATGATGGAATCATGTTGCTTCACTGTTCTGGGAAACTTAGTAATAAAATCAACTGTAACTACTTCCTACTTCCATTTTGGAATGGGAAATGGTTGTAGAAATCTTGTTGGGTGTCTATGTTATGTCTTCACTTTTTGGCATTCTAGACATTTGGCTATATAATCAATCACTTCTTTCTTCATTCCCAGCCAAAATTATTAGCTTCTTATTGCTGTAATTGTCTTCTGATATCCTTTAGAACTTCATTTTTTATCTCATTGGAATTCGATACATATTTCCCTTGTACATGAGAATCCCATCTTCTTTCATCTCATAAAAAATAAATTTCTGTTGAAAATTTCCTTGCTGTAATGTTTCTTTTATTTTCACATATTGCTGATCTGAATTTTCTATTACAATAATTTGATCTTTCAGATCTATCCTATATCTGTTGATGGCTACAATATTCACTTCATGAGATCTCCTACTGAGTGCATCAACTACTTGATTTTCCTTGCCTTTTATATGCTTAATTTTGAAGTCATATTCACTCATAAATTCCAACCATCTAGTTTGTTTGGCATTTAGTGTTGGTTGTCCAAACAAATGTTTCAGACCACATGGGTCTGTTCTTATCTCAAATTTCTTACCCACAAGGTAATGCCTCCACATTTTTAATTCATGTACAATAGTTGCTAACTCCAAGTCATGTGTGGCATAATTCCTCTCATGCTCTTTCAATTTTATGGACTCATAGCATACCACATGGTCCCTTTGACTGAGAACTCCATTGATTCTTTCCTTGCATCCATCAGTGCACAGAACAAAATATTTATTTAGATATGCAATATTCAATATTGGTTCACTTGTCAATATTTCCTTCAACTATTGAAAACTCTCTTCACACATGGAAGTCCATTCAAATTTCACTCCCTTCTTTTGAAAAGAAGTGATTAGAATTGCAATCTTTGAGAATCATTTTATGAATATTTGGTAATAACCGATAATACCCATGAATGATCTTACCTCTGTCACATTATTTTACACTAGCCATCCTTTAATGGCCTCTATCTTCTCAGGATAAAATTCTATCCCTGCTGCTGAAATTATATGCCCCAAGTAGTGAATGTTCTTTTGGTAAAAGATGCACTTACTTAGCTTAACATACAATTTATGCTCTCTTACAACTTGCAAAACCATTCTTAAATGTTTCTCATGTTATTCTTCTGACTTAGAGGAGATGAAGATATCATTGAAGAACACAATCAAAAACTTGTGCAGGTACTCCCTAAACACTCCATTCATAAGGCACATAAAACTTGTTGGTGCATTTGATAGCCCAAATGGCACTACTACGAATTCATAATGCCTATATCTTGTTTTGAATGTTTTCTTGATGATGTCTTCTTCCTTTATCCTTACTTGATGATAGCCTGATATCAAGTCAATATTTGAAAATATTCTTGCACCTTTCAATTGGTCAAAAAAATCATCAATTCCTGGAAAAGGATACTTATTCTTTATGGTAACCTTATTAAGCTACCTGAAATCAATACACAACCTTAAGGTTCCATCCTTCTTCTTCATAAAAATAACCGAGGCTCCTCAAGGTGACACACTTGGGTGTATATAACCCTTCTTCAAAAGCTCTTTAAGATGCATCTGCAACTCTTTTAGTTTTGGTGTGCCCATTATGTAGGGTGTCTTAGATATTGGGGTGGCTCTTGGCATCAAATCAATGTATATTTTTGGTGGTAGTCCTAGAATTCCTCTAAAAACATCTTCAAAATATCTCAGGACTGGATGGTCTTCAATGCTTTCCACTTTGTCTTTGTCTTCCTCCTCCATATGGGTTGCAAACATTTGACATCCCTTCCTGAAGCTCTTCTTCAACTACATAGATGAAATCTCTCTAACAACTAAAACTCTTGGAATGCCTTGAATCTTTCCTTGCTAACCTTCCTCATCAAGACATGCGATTGTCTTGTTGTAACAATCTAGGACAACATGATGTTTTTCCAACCAATCCATGCCAATTAGACAATCATATGAATCTAATGCTATGATGTTTACATCCACCTTTGTATTGAGTCCATTCATGTCTATCAGACAATATTTAACCAACTCATTGATTTTCCTCTTATCCCCCATGGCTAACTGAACTAACCAATATTTCTTATGCTTACTTCTTTCCAAGTGAAATCTTTCAACAATGTTAGCATTTATGTAACTATGTATAGCTCTAGAATGAATCAAAACTGCTATGGGCTCATTACTGATCTTACCTTCCACTTCAATTATGGGGGGTTGATACTCTATCTACTTGTTGTCCAAAGATGCATAAATCCTTGGCATGCTTCTTCCCATGTATTCCACTGTTTCATCCTCTTGAATGTTGTGGACAATCCTCATTATTTTTCCTCTATGAGGGAAATCCCTATATAGATTATTTCCATCACATCCCCCACATTGCATAGGCTGCTTCCTTGGCCTTTTTCCAAATGAATTTGCAGTCTTGTTCTCATTTTGGGTGACTTGACCTTGCTAATTTTCTTGGGAATTATACTGGAAAAAGGGTGACTTAAAACCCTTCTTCCTTTGATGCTTCTTATCCTTCATCTTGTCATTCCAAGAGTTTTGGGAAATGAGTCTTCTTTTGTTCCACTCATACAAATTCCTTTCTCTCCTTATGATTTCCTTCAAAGTCTTGGGATTATTGTATTGAATCTTATCACTGTAGAAAGAGGGTAACCCACTTAGAAACCTTTGGATTTTAACTTTCTCATCCTTGATGAAGTCAACATATTTCAACAATTCAAAGAACCGCTTCTCTTATGCCTCCATTTTCATTGTTCCCAACTTGAGTTTAAAGAACTCTTTCATATTTCTTTCATAGTAAAGCTCAGATAAATATTTCTCTTGGAAGTATCCCTTGAACTGCCTCCATGGGATTCTTTTCTCATCAAGGTTCTTGGATTTCTTAATATGATCCCACCACATGGTTGGTTTTCCTTGCAAGTGGTAGGTGGCAACTCTAGCTTCTACCCGAGATGGGTAATCATGTAGCTAGAAAAATTTCTTCATTTCCAAAATCCAAGCCACAACCTCTTAACCCTTCTGGTGTTCACCATTGAAAGTAGGTGGCTTTATTTTCCTAAGTTCACCTTTCAATATGTTTGTTTCGAGCCTTCTTCTTTGCCTTCGAACATGAGACACACTTCGGCTGCTCCCTGGCCTTGAACTTGCATGAGTTCTTCTAGTGGATTTCCTTGGAGAATGATGGCACCTTCTCATGCTTATTGACTTCCTATCATTTCCATGATAGGTAGTTTTTCTATGGGATCTAGATGTCGATACTTTTCTAGCACTAGCTTCTTTCCTGGTGCCAAAGTCCTTGTTAAATTTCTTATGCAACATGTTTAAGCTCTGAAGTATCTCTTCTTGAGCCTTCATAAGCCTTTCATTATTATCTCTATAGATTTGCACTTCCCTATGCAGATTTCTCATAGTTATGATCCCCTCCTTGTCTCTTCTCCCATTAGAATTAGTCTCAGCATTACCCATGCTTCTATGAAGTCCTCCATTTTCTTCTTCATTACTGAAAACCCAGTGAGCATCCTCCATGTCTCTAGTTCTCAGGTAGGAGCTAAAGTCTTCTTTTCTGTATCTCCAATTCTGCAAGAATCTTAAAACAAGAATGGTGCAACCAACTACTTGGGATGGATGTTCCACCCAACCATAGACTGATTGTTCCAAATCTCAATAGCTAGTCACCCCCAAGTTAGGGCTAGTAATCCACAAAACAAGGTTCTCTCTCACAATCCACTCACAACTCATAAATATCACAACAGTTCCAAACCTCCAACTTTCTTTTTTCCCCACAACCTACTCTACCCAAGTAATGCACCCCCTTCACTACCTACAGTCCCTTGGGATGTACCATTCGTTTATCATGGCCCCTAGTGCATTTGGCTGGATAGGAATCACTTAGGTGGGAACTCTAGGAACTCTCATCTACTTCATGATTTCTCATAACCCAACTGGTATTCTCCTACAACTATCCCTATTTTTGTATGAACTCTCTTCCTCTTGACTTGGCCAACCAAAGGAATGCACCATTCATTTATCAGGGATAACCTAAGGTATGTGTCATCCATTTATCAGGGTTAACCCAAGGAATGTTCCATTCGTTTATCAGGGTCTCTCTGGCACATGTAGCTAGGAATATATCATTTGGGAACTCAAGGGAACTTGCTGCCAGGGAAAACTAACAGCAAAGCAACAACAACCACTTGTTGTTATAGTGCAACTCACCCTAGATTTCACTCTTTGGGCCTAGCAACCTGGTTCTTCAGTTTTCCTGCTCCAATTTGCTCCAATTATGCTCCATCTTGCTCCAAAATTCTCCCTCCACGACTGCATCAACATCCAACTCTATTTCTTTCTCTCATTTGTTTCCCATGCACAAAAACTCAATAATCTAAATAATTTCTCCCAACCATACCAATTTCCTCCCTCTGGCTTACCTTTCTTGACTCACACTCTTCCCCAAGATGATTGTACTCAACCCCCATGTGACCAATAACTCTAGAATGTTACCACTCATACCCACCCTCTTACATGTATTCAATGATTGGATTTGGGAACACTCAATCAGAAATGGGAAGGTTCATATACAATAAGCAATTTCAGGAAAATGGGTTAAATTAATATACATGGGTATTTTCCCCTTGGACCCCTCTTGGCCATTATCCTAGACACTCACCCTCTTGTATATTAATTCATCCCCCATCTCTTGTCCATGTCCCCTTAGCAGCTGACATCGATTTTTTATTATTTAAAACATAGAGATACAATTCACATATTACATCACTTGGTCATAGCTACATATTATATCCGCATAAGAATTAATTATACTAGGGATTATAGTGGGGATGTTACCATAATTTAGGTGGGGAGGAGGATTTATCCCCTTCCAGTCCTATTAGGAGACCTAGGTGGCTATTAAAAACATTGAAGGATGTTGGTGAGGCTCCTAGGAGTGTTGTTAGAGAGTGCAGTCCTTCGAGGAAGTTTTCAAACTATATAGAGCTTATGAGTAGCATCATTGATGTTAAGACTTAGAGTTTTGAGGAAGTAGTAGATCAATAGGTATGGTGGGATGCCATGGTAGAGGAGTACACCTCTATTATGAAGAATGATGTTTGGGACATGGTGTTGATACCGAAAGGAAAGTCAGTTGTGAGTTATAGGTGGCTCTACAAGATCAAGAATGTTGCATATGGTAGCATCGAGAAGTTCAAGACAAGTTTTGTAGAAAGAGGGTTCCCCTAGAAAGAGTGAGTGGACTACGAGGAGACATTTTCTCCAGTTGCTAGGTATGCTTCTATTCAAGCTATTATTTCTATTGCATCAATTATGAGGTGGATGATACATCATATGGATGTGAAATCAACTTTCCTCAATGGGATCATTGATGAGGAAGTATACATAGAGAAACCTTAGGGATTTGAGGTAAGTGGGAAGGGAGTCTCATGTGTGTAGGATTAATAAATCCTTGTACAGACTCAAACATGTACCTTGAGATTAATATTCCAGGATTGATGGATACTTGCAGAGTATGATATTTACCAAGAGTGAGGCAGATCCTAACTTGTAATTCATACTTGTTGGGATGGATCCACTCATCTTGGTTATGTACATTGATGATTTATTTCTCACACGTTCAAAGGAGCTTATTGTAGGGTACAAAGAAAGTTTATCTAGTGAGTTAGAGATGAAGGACATTGGCTTGATGCATTATTTCTTAGGATTAGAGGTATGGTAGGTATTGGGGGAGATATTCCTTGGAGAAGGTAAGTATGCAGTTGAGTTCTTGAGGAGATTTGGGATGGAGGACTATAGACCGATGAATACACCTGGTTACCAATATGAAGAAGGTGATCACTTTAGATTTAGAGATAATGGATCCTAGGATATACAGGATGATGATGGGGTCTTTGATGTTTTTGGTCAATACCAGGTCAGATATATGTTTTTTTTTTTAACACCTTGATTTGGTTCATGGTGGAGCCTAGGCAGGTGCATTGGATAACAACAAAGCATGTGCTCAGGTACTTGAGAGGTACAATGGATTATGGATTGAGATATCTTAGAGGAGATGGAGTGGACTTGCAGGGATACTCATAAACAGATTGGGTAGGGAGTGTAGTATAAAGAAAGAGCATCTTGAGGTGTTTCTTTAGCTTGGGATCATCAACTATGACTTGGTTCAGTAGGAAACATACTACTGTAGTAGTCAATTCACTACTGCATTTGGGTTAAATTCCGACATTTTATTTGCGGCGTTATGGACAAAATTGTCCATATTGTCACAAAATAGAGGAAATTTATAAAAGAAAATTTCATGTTGCCCGATAACATTGGCCTTGCCACGTTGATGTCTCTCTTTCCACGTTAACGTCGGTCTTGCCGCGTTAACGTCGCTCTTGCCACATGTTCCACTGGAACGTCTCTCTTGCCACGTTTTCCACTGGAACGTCGCTCTTTCCACGTTTGTGAAGATGTTTGTCGCAATTGCGTCGTTTGTGAAGATGTATGTCGCAATTGCGACATTTTGGAAACTAAGTTTTCCCCTCCAACGGTCACCTTAGTATGTTCACCAAGTCAAAATACCAATGGTCACTTAGGACTTTTTTACGTCGGAATTGCGACGTTACAAAATCTATAAATATGTTGCATTTAACGGATGTTACGACAAGTTTTCTATAATAACGATGCTTCAAAAAGGGTTGGGACAAATTCCAACACCTCCTCAATTACAACTTGACCTCCTTCATGCTTCATCACCATTTATATGAAGTGATACTTATTATTAGTGCTAGGTATATAATCAACGCCATAATTTTTAGAAGAGTTCAA